>JBCFXI010000706.1:0-116945 GCA_038496175.1 Ampulex compressa
TATATAAGGTGCTTGCGAATTCTCATTACAAACTCCTAAAGTTCCTAGATGGGTTTGAGCGGATAAAGTTTTGAGGAGAACCGACGACGGAAACGTACCTTTCCCGTGTCACCGATGAAAGAGAATAAGTTTAAAAAAAACATCCTCAGAATAATAGTCTGTTCTGTGGAATATTAACGTACGATTACCTGACAAGTGCTGGTATTTTGTGCGATTCCTGTGTCTAACAAAGAGATTTATTTCGTATGAATTACTCATGATATAGATATTATATTCAGAGTGATATAGATATAGATACAAATATTAAGAGTGATCTTTAGAGTACGGAAACGTCTTTCCAAGGTTATTTAATGTGGGAAGAGGAGAAATTCGATTTTATTTAGGCACCCAGGATTAAGAGAATACAACCATGTTTTTGGAGTATCTCTGAATTTATCGCTCGGTTATTCTCATCTTTATATACAATGTTCGTACTTAAGAAATATATGTACAAGTAGATTTCACAGAGTTTCGCGGCTATTAGCTCGCTATTCCTCGCGATCTCGAGAATATACTTCGATCGCGAGGAATACCGATTGCCCAGGTCTCACCGCGTGGAGGTTGCCGCGACCAGAGACCCCCCACCCACCCACCATTCTACGCACGCGACTAAACTAAACCCACTCATTCCTGCATTCTCATCCCTCCATTCTAATTCCTACGATAATACGCTAAGCATTCGATCCATACCGTCGTTCATCCTGCTTTCCAACGCGTAAGCAGTGCCAAGAGAATAAAAGGGGGGAGAGAGTGAAAGCTAAAGAGAAATGCAAGGGGAAGATCGCGACGCGACGAATTCTTACCAAGAGCACCAGTAGTTCTCACGAGTACAAGCGGGTCCGACGGCGACCGAGAGAGGACCACGGCTGAGAGCGGTAAACCAGGCGAAGCGCACGCTTGGTCAGGCGCGACTGAGCCAACCCTGCGACGCCGCTCCCCTGAACATGACCTCTCGAAACCGCGGAGGTCCGCAAGCACCGCGAGAACACGGCCTGGGCCCCTGGAAGAATTCGGGACTCTATGCTCCGACCAAAGGAGCGCAAGACGAACGTGACTCGAAAGCTAAAGAGAATTGCACTGCTCACGTTTGAAAGCTCGCATACCACGCCTTAAACTAGATCCATCCGTCCATACGCACTCCTTAATGTATAGCTAATCCTAAGAACTTAATACTAGCTTCGTTCTTCTCTCTTCTCTCTTCTCTCTTCGATGTCAAAGCTGAAAGCTAGTAAAGGGAAAAGCAGGTTATTAATATGTCAGTTAGTATGAAAATCAGTGAAGGGAGGGGCGAGACACACAGAAAAAAAAAAATACGATAAATGAGAAAAAGGAGGGATGTTGACTCTTCGCTGGGACTGCGAAGAATGAGTTCCGCGCGTCCGCGCCGCCTTATATAGACCCTGGAGAACGAACAATGGAACCGACATCTGAGGTCGTTCAAAATTGAAAAATTTCGTTTTGTCAACGGTCACCTTGCACCGAGTCTTTGTTCGTGCATTACCCGATGACTCATGCTTTACCGAATTTTACTCGCGATACCTTCGCGAATATTCTTTTTTTCCACGTTCGCGATGCACACGCGTACATTCCACCATCTCTCGTAAATTAATTCACGATCGAATATACGTGGTTCGATTTGATTCGCACGGTGAGGCCCGAGCAATCGTTATTTTTTCCAATATAAGATTACCTTTGCAATTGGAAAAAACAACGAGCTATTGACTGCTACGTTAGACGAACACAACTTTTCCTCCTTAAAAGTTTTAAGACTGTCTACCGTACAATCCTTCATCAAGAAGAATTATTAATCGTGCGAAGGATAAATAATTCAAACTGCTTTTTCGTGCAGATCGGAAAACAATTATTCCCACAAATTTCTTAGCTTAAAATTATCCAATTTCGAGGAGCATAAGAAGATACGATTTACAATCCGCAAAAAGAGTCTTTGGAGTAAATTCGACGAGGGTACCATTCCCCATAATTTTGCAAAGAAATCGAATACAATGCCAGTTGAAAAATCAGAAAGAATCGTCTTGTTGGTCGTGGGCCGTGCCATTACCACGAGGATCGATACCGCGGCCATCGGTCGAAATGGTTTCCCGACGAACATCAATAACGATCCTCGTGATTATTTTCCAAAGACGGCCAAGATAATGGAGATCGACGGTGAAAAGGGAAAAAGCGCGGGGAGCGTAAGCAGCGAGCAAACCGCGATATTGGCCGCCACCTCTTTCATTATCGCGCGAGGGATCGATAGCGCTGCTGGCGCAGTGTGCGCGATATAAAACAAATAAACGGCATGTTAAACAAGCGCAAACAGAGCTTGGCGTTCGTTAAATATCAAAGATCGTTCCCCGAGCGATAATGGCTTTTGGAAAGCACAGAGCCAGGCACCGAGCTTATCAGGTTTGCGTAACGATACTCGAGGCGAAATGTTTGCCGCAGAATGCGAATCCCGTGGTGGTCGTCAAAGTTGGGAACCGCAAAAGAAAGACCATGGCCCGCGAGAGGACCGATTCTCCTGTCTACAACGAGGTAAAAAAATGGCCAGCACGAAAACGAGCATGAGTGAAATTTATGATTCGCGGATTAACGGTTGGGCTTTATTCTCGTGCGTTCACTTATTTTTGCTGTTTGTAGGATTATATTCTTAAGGCATTGACCCGAGAGCGAGCGAAAAAATATTAAGCCGAGAGTTGTAAACACGAGGACAATGATAATGCCTTGTTGACGAAACTGTTCGAGACGATTTTTTCCACCATGAACGTTACTTGCGATCGATCGTTTACAATGACACGCTTTTTCTGATTTTTTACGTAATTATAGTGGAAATATGAATTTCTAAGGAAGCCCCGATTTCAAGCGTGATGAAATATAGTATTAGGTGTACGACTTTGCACGTGGTGTATAATACTTTGAGTCTTAATGTATAACTTAAGTTTTATACCATAAAGTTTCGAATTTTGGAAGAAAAATTAGCGGAAGCAAAGTTGTACGCTCGATATTAATCTGGTAGATTATGGTACGAGGAATGTGCGAAGCAACTTTTACCGCGACAAGTACTCGCGATGGAATACTCTCGCGACGTGTTTAATGGTTTTTGCGCTATGTCGGTGTAGTTGTGCTTAAACCGCGTACTCTTGTAGTACTTTGTCTTCGACTTCACGTGCAACCTGGACGAGTTACTAGGCACGAGAATTATGATAGCGGTTTATCTGCGAAACTGCTTGAAGCAGCTCAAGTTCTATGCGAGCATTCTCTTCGAGGTTGCCACTGTCTGGGACCAACCAGGTGATAAATGCAAATGAAATCAATCTCGATGTTCCGCCGCTCTGTGATCCTCTCCACTATCACTTTATATCTATTATATTCACAATTTATCTTCTTCTTTATTATATTTCCTATTACATTCTTTAATATCCCTAATATCCAAGATTTTCTTTTCCATGCAGCCTTTATGTCTCCGGTAATTTTCTTACGCTACCCTGTTTCTTTATCGATATGCTTGCAATATCCATGAACATTTTCGTTTCTATGCAGCCTTTCTGTCTCCGGTAATTTTCTTACGCTACCTTGTTTCCTCATCGATATACTTGCAATATCCATGAACATTTTCTTTTCTATGCAGCCTTTCTGTCCCTAGTCATTTTCTTACGCTACACCGTTGCTTCATCGATATACTAGCATCGTGGATGCCAAAAAAAAAGAAGATATTATAAATGGATTAGCACTAAAATTTGCACGTTACAGATCATCAATATTATCACAAGTGGGCGATGCTGATGGATCCTAAGGACATGGCTGCAGGCCCAAAGGGTTACGTTAAGTGCAACATAGCCGTGAACGTGACAGGTGAGAAAGTGAGAGTGCATCCGGAAACGGAAGGGGAGGATGACATCGAAGGGTGCGTATAACTACATTTTGATAACAGCTTTAATCTAGAATCATAGTCCTCATCTCTGTGATGTCTCTCAGTCTCGTTCACTGTAATACGCATCGCGAATCGCGTGAATTCGTAACGGTTGTCCGACAAACAACGCGACGAGTTTGTTTTAAAATTGGCGAGGTGCGCCATGTACTCGTTTAATTAGTACGTGACGCTTTAAACCTGCATTAAAACCTCGTCGAATGAAGGTACGTGGAATAATTTGCAGGAACCTGCTGTTGCCGATCGGAGGAGAGGCGCTGCCCTTCAGGCAAAGGGCGCGATACATTTTTGTCGTGTACAGGGCGGACGGACTGCCCGACATGAGCAGCTTTTGCGCCAAGAACGACTTCGAAAACATCAACCCCTATATTCAGATATCTTTCTCTGGGATGAAGGTTAATTACTTCATTACTTAATTGGTTAATAAAGCGTACGAACGCTTTTACATTCGGCGTTTCCAGTCGAAATTCGCGAAGCTGTATCTAAAGGGTGCCCAAATTTCACGCAAGAAGTAATTTTGATAGAAATCCCCGGTTTGTAAATAAAAATTGTAAATTATTCATTGATTCATAAAGCGTAGAGAATAGGATTAGGTATGGAATAGCATGTCGGTTATGCATGTTGACATATCCCCTTGTTTCGTCGAAATTTTCAAATCTCGCGTGAATTCTGGGACACTATGTGCATTCGTGGAAGCGCGCGTGCCAAAAAAAAGTCAACACGGTTTCGCGCGTGTACCTCGAGTATTAGAGAATTCCGCGTTGAAATTACTTTTGGAATGATGTTTCTACGCAGCTCTTCGTGATTTATTCGAGCCACGCGATGTTATTATAAATAATTATACGATTATGCGCGTTCCGTGACGTGGGTGTAATTCAAAGTAAGGTATAGCGTGAGCTACGTCACTGGGAGATTTTGAAGTACACCCTCGTGTTTAGTCGCGAACAACTTATTTGGAAGGTTTCGCGATGGCTCGAAGGGTTCGCAAGGTTATATATATTTTTTTTTCCTTCGCGTTTGAAATGTTGCCGCTTAAAGTCATTAAATCGTTATTACACTTTCCTCGGGGAAGTTTCTTCCTCGAAGATTTATCCTCGCGTCGTTAAACTTCTCGGTTACTCCGCGTTATTCGACGTTGCTCTCGTCCCTGCCAATTTTTACGCCGACATTCCTATAAATCGAGAAGAACACTCGTGGCGCGAGGGGCGATAGCCTTTCGTGCAAAATATACGCCAATGTCGAGTACCATATTTCTACGTGTCTTCCATAAATTATGTAATAACACCTGCCTGACTCTCCGTATTTTTTTCTATAAGTTTATTCCTCAATGTTTTCCTACCTTCGAAAGTCCTAACGATAAAGAGAGACGCACACGCGTCCTTGGAATAATACTTATTGGAAGAAAAACACTAAAGTCTGCGAATAAGAGCTCGCAATAAAAGTCACGCGTGAGGTTGCAAGAATTCTTCCAGGGCTCGACGCGAGAATCGTGGCAGACGTACGCGCCCAGGTTCAACCAGAGGATAATCTTCAAAGAAATGTTTCCTCCCCTTTGCTACCGAGTCAGGATCGCCATAAAGCATCGCATAGACAGCTGTCGGAGCTGCTTAGTCGCTACGTACATTTTGAACCTGAGCGCAATATCAAATTCCGGGGAGTACGGTGAGTCTCTGAAAATCGCCATTTCCGTATCCGCACACGAGTCCGATTCTTTCGATAATTTTCACATCGATAATCCTACATGAATTCACAAAAGAAATTTTGCTACCGCTTATTTTTTATTCAATTCGCAAAAGTGCGAAACCTTAAATCTAGAAATAGCCCGCCTGTTTTAAGGAACTTCTAAATATTTCTATTTACTCAAGTAGCTGAATTTGAAAGAAAAGTTATTATTATAAAATAGCTGGAAAGCCCGGGGGAGAAATTCCGGGCGAATCGTTTCCCTTGGAATATTAAAAAATCCAGGAAAACGCGGGTGTACTTTAACGAGAGAACTAAATAGGAACAACGACGAAGGAAACTCGAATGGCGGGCAAATGAAGCGTTGATTAAACCGCGTGCTTCCGGTTACGTGCCTGCCGGCTTTTTAATACCCTTTTCCGGGCGGCGATAAAGTCCTCGAGTTTTATATACATCGGGCACCATTGACCGAATTTAATCAACTTTGCCCGTCTTGGCCTCTTTTTTCCCTCCTTCCTTCCGATTGCGGTCCGTCGAGGGCCATTCCCTTTATTTCCCCCGGAATACAGTCGATGGCGGGCATAAACGCGAGTCGTAAATCCTTCGCTCGCCCCGCGCATTCTAATCTCCAGATTTGGAAGGCCACCGATCGATCGCCGGGCGTCACGATGAAGCACAGTCCCGGGAAGTACGAAAATGTTTCTGCGGATGCACAGGTTTGGGGGATGGCGGGAATAAATCCTAGTTTAATCCTCGAGCGCTCGCGTGGATGGCGATAATCATTCCCGCGAACTTATCGTCAGCCTTCCTCCGATCTTGATAATACTAATTCTTGCAAAGCGTCTTTTACGAGCGTCTTACCGGGATAGAAGTAAACTGGAAGGATTGAATTAATAGAGGCTACCCTGATGATCATCGATAAAGGATTAAGGACGATCGGTGACTCTTGGTCTAACTTTATTCCCGCGCTTTATATATTAATTCTCCATCTGGTCTCGTGGAGTTATCCTTTCAGTCGAGCACTTCGACACCGTTGTGCGAATAATAATAATTCTGGCCACTGGTGTGCGACTCGGATAATTAAACGATTGCTAAATTATCAACTCCACGACGCGCTTGTTCGCCTCTGAAGCTCCATTATTATCATAATAGATTATTTCTAGTATACATTAGATTATTACCTCGAACAGTATATCCTAAGTCAAAGGACCTTAGCGGTCGGTGTTGGAAATAGA
Organism: Ampulex compressa; assembly: GCA_038496175.1. NCBI lineage: Eukaryota > Metazoa > Arthropoda > Insecta > Hymenoptera > Ampulicidae > Ampulex > Ampulex compressa. The sequence goes on from JBCFXI010000706.1 coordinate 6,883, forward strand.
AAAAATAAAAAATCCTTGTCTCGAGAAAACACACTGAGCATCCTTCGAAATTCTCGCGCTCTACTGTTGTCAGAAAGAGACATTAAAAATACTAGATATCTCGTAGTTGGCAATGAGCGTATTAATAGGCTTCCTGCCGACTTTCGGCCCGTCTTTCGTCCACTTCTACGGATCCGGCGCCATCGGTAGGAACAGCTGTTCCGGCAAGTGCTCGACCGCTCTGCCTTTTTATCGCGGAAGAGTGCTGCTGTCCGTAAAAACCGAAATGGACGACCCAGAAGCATCTCCCGCGGTCGGCGTCGAAACAGAGCCGGCGGCTCCTATTATCGAAGTGAGTCCACTTTCAGCGGAGTCATTTTATCCCCCTTATCGGGGCGCATTGTCATTTTATCAATCCAACCCTCGCAGTATTTTGCGCGGCTCGTGTGGGACACGTCTTTTGTACCTTGCTCGCGCCATGCAGAAGCGATACTCGAGTTTCAAACATCGAGCCTGGCCTTGGGCTCGCGGATTTTTCGACGGGCAACCTCGCTTTTTTGGCCCCGAGAGTTTCGAAATGCAAAGCTCAAAGTCAATCCTGACGCGTTTGCTGGTATTGGTTTTAAAATAGGCTTGTTGTTGCAAGAGTTTGAAAATGTTACGTGGGTTCGTGTTATTTTGGTATATCGATAGTATTGCTACTCTTTGTGTTATTTATATTACTTTGGATCGGTATAGAGGACTTGGTAAAAGGGCTTTTTATTGTAGCCCTGGTATTCGGAGAATTGGTACAAGTTTTCTTTGTCGATCAAAACGTACGCGTGTTAATCAAAGGCACGGTCTCAAATACGCGGATTTTCCAGGGCTTTCGTTAATCGAACCAACCTTAAAGAGGTTCCCCGTCGATGCCGAGAGTTAAATATACGAGTCGATAAAAAGTTTTACATACCGTGCGCTCCGATGACGAGGTATACGCGGAATGGCGAGGATCGTATTTTCCTTGAAAATACCCGGACGAATCTGACTTTCTAACGAGGTCATTTTTTAATCCAGAAGAACCTGTGGAAAACCGAGGAATATCTGCTGGTGGCGATATTGTACGACGTGTGTCTGATCGATCGCGGAAGGTTCATGACGGCGTCGATAAGCTTCGAGATCAGCCTCGGAAATGCTGGCAATCACCGATTCTCTCGCAGCCAGTGTTCCGAAAACGATCACGCTGGTCAGTAAAAAAAAAAAAAGAAAAAAAACCAAATTAACTACACACGTACAACAAGGTTCTGCAGTCGAAAATACTTTAGTTTTGTTTGCTTAGTTTCACTTTCAGCCTTGGTTTAGCTTTTAGTTTCACTCACTTCTATTTCCTTTGCAATTGAAAATAGACCAAGGGCTATATCCGTACGACGCGTTGTTTCGACATTTCCGTGAGCTATGCCGTCGAGTTATCATAAGCTCCTTATAATTACAGTCTTTCTATAAATTTGGGGGGAAAAAAAGAATTCTATTCGAAAAATAAATTCCATTTCATCGCGAAATTATGTAATATCAGAGAATCGGTTTTAGTCGGGAGTATTCCTACCGAAAAATTGATTCGAGCGCAGTCGCTCGGTGTCCCTTGACGAGGGACGACTAACGAGCTGGGTCGATCAACGCAGCTCGTTTCTACGTACGTGCGATGCCTTATGCGCCGTAAGCAGGAATTACATAATTGAAAATCCATTTCTAAAGCCGAAGGAAGGGCTGCGGAATCGAGGCCGGACCTCGAGAGTCAAACCGTGCCGCGTACGACGGGAACGCTGGATGGCAAATATAATTACTTGCCTTTGGGCTCGAGGAAACCCTGCGTTCACGTCAGGTCCTGGTGGCCCAATTCCGAATGGAGGATATACAACAGCAACAGTCTTTCCTCCATCGCCAGATTCTTGGTACGCTTTGTGCCAAAGCAGCCGAGAGCAGCGTATTCGTATTTATGCGCTGTCCCAAAATTCCCGCAAGATTTGACAATTTCGAGAGAAGAGCGCGCATGTGTCAGCAAGGAAATGTGCTATTCTACGTATAAACATGTACTGTATTCCTTATGAATCGATGAAGAATTTACAAAGTATCTTCATTGAATTTTCATTTATAATTTTAATTCTTTAATTTCAGTTTTTTATTTTTTTGGGGGATTTTCTGTCGAAACTACTTCTCGCGTGAATTTTGGGAGACACTCTATATGAAATATATTACGATTTTATACAATCTCCCTATTTGCTTATTCTCCTTATTTTTCTATCCCAACATTTTTGTGTCTTTAACCCTCAGAGTATAGAATAATGGATAAATCACATATTTAAATAATACCGCGGACCCGTAAGACATAAAAGAAAAATTAATTCACGGTCGCTCAGAACGATTATCATAAACTACAACCGACAAATTTCCTAGATCCCATCGATCTAGGTCAAGGGAATAAATTTAGTTACCTGCGCATACAGGAAAAACGTAGCATCGCCCCTTTATCTTCGATCTCGAGAACGAGGAGAAGTTTCATGGCTGAAAGTCAAAGCGTAATCTACGAGCCGTTTTAATTTGATCCCAGGAGGGGAAGTTGGAGAAACTGGAGGCTCTCGTGGCCGTGGAAAACTCGGAGGCGTACAAGATATATAACGAGACGATTCGTGCCCTGAAGAGTTATTGCTCGCGCTATTTGCATATACTGGATACAGGGAGATACGACGAGGAGGGCGGCACGACCAGGCTCGACAGGCATCGAGTGAACATCTGTCGCAAGGAGATCGAGAGTGTCCTCAAAAGAATCGCGATCAACGGCGAGCTTCCGAACAATCATTACATCAGAATCGCCATGGCGCACGCTTATCAGTACCTGCGGAAGTTTCAGGAGCTCTGCCATGACGTAATGTATTACTGTATTGTATGTATACTGGATTTTCAGGGAGCTGGTAGGATTCGAGTGTTTTTCTCATCGGTTATTAGGCTGATATACAAACGTGGTTTATTATTATCGGAATGTAGATCATATATATCGAGTTTGGCACTCTGGCGCTCGATAGATTTCCTCCGATTCGGAACTCTGAGTCTATATTATAACTCTTGAATTTTCTATACTCTGACTTTGTACTCCGTGATGTTCATTCTGACTCTTTACCTTCGACAAAGTACGGATTCTAATCGACGGTTAGGAACGAACTAAGGAGATTACGAAACGCGGTATACGTACTCAAATCGGCCATAAGCGGTTTAAAAAGAGTCCACGTACCGTTCTTAAAGCACCTGTAACAAAATAATCATTATTCCTCAAAATAACTGGTTGAAAACGAAATAACGAGCTGCACTCCACGGCGGCAAGGCACAGGATATACTGTAAATCGATACGAAAAAACGTTACCTCTCGTTTATCAGCCCCAGCACAGCCTCCCCGATGTTTTCATCTGGATGATGGCCGGCTCGAGGCGAGTGGCCTGCGGCCGCCTGTCCGCCCAGGATGTTATTTACTCCGAGGAGGGCACGCAGATGGGGAGGAAGTGCGGCCAGCGCATGAACGTCTTCATGAGGAATCCGCGGGACGAGGGGGAGACGATCGATTACAGCGCCTGCAAGATCGAGCTCTTTCTCTGGCTGGGAAACGCCAAGTTCGCGACCGCCTGCTGGAGCGCAGTGCCCGCGGGTTACGAGGTCGATCACCAAACGAATATCGACTCCTTCCCCAGGCACTTCGAGTACACCCAATCCTCGGTACTTTCCTGCTTTGCGATAAGATCCGCGCCACTCGATGCGAGGACCGATTCGTGGGAATTAAAAAGTGCGCCAGGCTGACTTCCCTTTTCATTTTTTCTTTTTCTCTCTCCTGGGCAAATTCTTAACCCGGGAAATATCTTGGAAATCGCTCGAGATTTTTCCGCGCCTTAACCGGTCGGTCTGAAAAGCGGTCGTACTCCTGGATTAATGAAAATTTGAGGCGAGCCAAACGCGAGGAACGCGAGCCGACCTCGCGATGCTTTGGGAATGCGTTGAAGCTGGATGGCTAAGGAGCTTTGGAGATGATTTGTTTGGTTCGAGGGGAGTGATACTTGGTGTTGGAGGTTTGTTTAATCGTTCTTTGTGGGTTTTTTTTATTTGTAATTAGGATATCCGTGGATCTTCGTGGAAAAGTAAGGATTGTATTGGAGGATTAAAGAGTTAATACGTGTAGAATATAACAAATAGTTGACACATAGTCAAGAATGTAAAGATGATAAATTAATAGTTATATTCATATAGAATTCTTCTAAGGTTTTATGTAAAATCCGGTACTATTTCTTGGTTTCCTTAATATTCCCCTTGACAAATAGTGGTTCCGTTCTAATGCAAGTTAGTCGGCCTGGTAATCAGAGCCAAAGGATTGAATCGCAAAGAGGGGCTGGAAGGCGGCCCTAATGCGATTTTAAGGATCGCCAGGCAAATGCGAGCACGCATACGCGATTAAAGTAATTAAGAAGTAATTTTTCCAGGGGATACTTTAATTAAGCCAGCTTCTTTCCCAGATATGGAACGAATTAAGATCGTATTAGGGATAGCCGCTAATAAAGCCGCCATCGTTTTATTCCTCGAGTCTTCTGGAGAGTATCGCGGGATGGCACGCGTTTCTACCTCGCTCCTTATCGGCGCTAAAAGCCGAGCGAGTAAATTGCCTTAACGGGAAAAACAACGGGATGAAGCAAGGTTTTTGTAATAATTATACCTACCCAGGCATCGCGACAAATTCACCCTCCGCAGATTATTAGAGTGAGAAAAGGGTTCGTGGGTGAATTTTGACAGAGTCGATTAAATAAACGCGACAGTGGCAAGAATTGCTTTACTCTTTCTTTCATAAGATAAAGTGTCCTCTCAGAAAAGTCAATAGAATTTTAATCAAACTCTTTTAATTCCTCTCATATTTTCTCCCATTTCTCTCGATCATTAAGATACCTCCATGTCGTGGTAATTCTAAGTAAAATACACGAATTTAATAAATAGACACTTGAAGCAAAGAGAAAGGGAGAGGGAAAGAGAGGGAGTGAAAAAGCTCCTTTAAAACGAATCGTTCAAGTCGCTCGACCGATGTGCTTTAAATTTGGCCAGGCCGGTTTTTGCGAGATCCTTCAAAGTTATTACGGCATCACTCCTCGCAAACTGGTTCGTAAGATCCACGAAGTGGAGGCGCGGCTGAGGTTACGCCGCAAAACGGTGTCGTTTTAACGCAACGGGAATGTTCTGCATTGCAGGCATTCCAATTACGCGCCCACATATTCCAAGGTCGCTTTGATCCCGGGATGGATGCATCAGGTTTATTGGATCCGGTTGTGCGCGTTGCGTTTCATGGATACACGCTGGAAACACGGGTATGTTTACGCTGAGTGAAAAGCATGGAAAGAGTGCTCAGTGCCGATTTTGTTAAATCCCATCTATTTCGATGATAACGAAATTTCGAGGATGACCTTTGCTACTATCTCTGATCGACGGGGATTCGTTAAAAAAAAGAAATTTTCCCGACGAATCCAATCGGGAAATAGCGTTAATTCTTGAGGAAAATATTCTTTTGTGCGCTGTATCACTCAGGAAATATGATAACGAGAGGTTCCTCGACTTTGCAGGATTTTTGTTTAATCGTCGAAGCTTGGATAATGTATATAGTATTTTTAGTAATGATACGAGTTTACGTTTATTCGGATTTACGAATTAATACAGAGGATTTGCCATAAGCAAGTGCGTTATTACGATACAGTGATATATCGCACGATGCCTCGTGGCTGTAATTTTGGACAGGGCGGGCATATAAATCCGACCACTCGGTCCATCATTTAATTACCCAGCATGAATAGGGAGAAAATGCCTGTTGGCGATTGCATCGTCGAAAACACGCTTCCAGGTTATGGTAGTTATACCGCACGGTGCAATACAGAATGCCTCAAAAATGATGCCAGTGCTTTCAAGTCCCCACAATTCCTTTGATTACTCATATTTTGCACTCAAAGATATTCGACTCATCTTCATAGATCTTTCGAGTACCTGAAATTATTAGCAAGGAATCTCCAAAGATCGAGTACGTTTTTATAATACAGAATGCCTCAAAAATGATACCAGTGTTTTCAAGTCCCCGCAATTCCCCTGATTAACTCATATTTTGCACTCAAAGATATTCGACTCATCTTCATCGATCTTTCGAGTACCTGAAATTATTAGCAAGGAATCTCCAAAGGTCGAGCACTTTTTCATACGCAAAAACGACAAGCAGAGGAGTATCAATAAGCCAGAAACTTTTATTCCCCGGTTTTTCCATCGTACCCCTTTGAAGCATCGCATCTCATTAATTCGGCGGCCCTTTGCGGGCGGCCGCTCGTAAAATTTGATTGCCCCGTGATTTTTACCTCGCGATACATCCAAAGTTATTTATAGTTTTAAACGAAAACTGCCCGAAAGCATGTTTCCATGCAAATTACGGCAGATGTACCCAATGTTGGCGCGTTATCATAATTTACCAATTTCTCACGGGGCCCCACTCGTAAAGTTCCACCGCTACGTGACCGCTTAGCCTTCGTACCGCACACGGTTATTTATAGTCTCCGAGATGATTTCACGTTTTACATGCGACGCAATTCCCCGTTATCGACGTATCGCCCTCAAATCTCCGCGCTTTGTCTCGTTACTTTTGTTGCGCCCGCTGAAAGGACCTGGCCGCGGTGTGTGCGCGCCGGATTTTCTTTCTCTGCCCTGCCTCCCTTTTTCCCCCTTTATCTGGACATAACTCGGGATAATGATCGGTGTCTTGCGGCTATGGCGGTGAACTGGATGGAGGATGAATCTCGCAGAAGCACGGGTTGTATTTCAGCCATAACCTCGGGGCTTAGCCGCGCGACATCCGTGCCAGATCCTCGGTCAGCGGACGACCGTGCTCCTCGTCGGATATAAAAGGAGTGCTTTCGACACTGAGGAATTTCCATGCACAGGAGAGGGCCTCCAGTAAAATACCATAGTTTTATTCCTCTAATTAGGTAAAAGCGGGATTTGGGGCTAATGAAAATCGTGGAGGAGGAATTATGCAGGCGTAAATTTTGTGGTTTATGTATATATTGTATCCAAGCATCGTTTATCGAGGGTATGAGACGGATAGTCGTTTTTATAAAGGCTGTATTATAATATTATTTAGTTAAGTAGATACAAGGGATGCAATTCGTTATTCTTAATGTATCATTGATTTGATTCATAAACGCCAAATTCCCATCTTTTGCTGATATACGAATTATTTCTCCTTCAGAACTAGTGTAACTATGCACAAATAAGAGCCAAGAATAATTTGAATTGCCAATAAGAGTGGGTATCCAAGTGTTCAGGTTTAATAAATGAAGCTTAAGAAGCTATTCGATCTCTTTTCTACTTTCGAGGCGGTGGATAATGCAATACGATGTACCGAATAATCCCTGCACGCAATTAACCCTAAACTCTCCCGCAGGTAATACGACAGACCTTGGATCCGTTCTGGGATCAGAGCCTGATATTCCCCCCGGTGACGATTCACGGAACTCAGGAACACATTAAGCGCCATCCTCCCGAGGTGGTGCTCCAAGTCTTCGATCAGGACGTGTGCGTAAGCAAGCCGGTTCCTCGAACTTTCCTCGAGCTCCCAATAACTTCTTTCCCAAACCCCGGACTGCAGGGCACCAAGGAGTTTTGCGGAAGATGCATAGCGGTGCCATCGGTTAAACTCGCCGTGGAAACTTACTCGCCGCCCGACTTTCCGCCTAAGCTCGAGTGGTATAAATTTAAATCGCAGAGGGATTGTAGCGGCTCGGTCCTGGCGGCCTTCGAGCTTCTCGAGGTGAGGAAATATATTAATCGAGGCCCGGGGGCTCCGTAAAACTTGGACTCCTGGAAGAGTCGATTTAAAGCTCCTCGTTAAAAAGCCGGGATATGCGCGTCGATGGCTCGTTGGATGGAACGAGGGCTTAGCCTCGTGGGTCGTGGATATGAGGATGGAGGATGAGGATGAGGATGGAGGAGGATCGTGGACTCGATGTTCCGCGCTGCCGTGTTCGTTGGTTTTTTTTTGTCTTTCGTAAAGAGAAAGTGGGAAGTTTTTAGTTTCGTTGTTGCTTGAGAATGATTTAATACTTGCAATGAGACGCTTGAAAGTGTACAATACTTCCTTTTAGTTTTTCTTCTACTATACTTTCTTGAGATGATCGGATAATGATACGTAAGATGAGATACCAAGATTGTGCTTCCGTTTATCGATTCCTGTCTGAAAATTTATCATTAATTTTTACTTCTGGAATCGAACGTTTGAGGTACTCTTTGAAAGATCGAAGAAGGTGGATGTACGGTGCGTGTCTCGCGTGGAAATTCTTTAGAACTTAGATATTAAAGCCGAATAATCCTAGGAGGACGAATACAAACCATTCATTTTTAAACAACAAACTCCCCTAGTATATCATCCAATAAACACGAGCAATGCGCAAGAACGAGCACATCGCGAGTCACAGAGGAACTTCGCTGCTGGTCGTCGATAAAGTAGGTCCTTTAACAAGTGGGTCCTCAAATTCTGCTTCTACCTGCTGCTTAGCGCCAAGGAGCACGACTGTCGCTTAGCACGAGTGCACGCGAGAATACGCGAGTAGTGCTGAAGGAAGAGGACTATCAGATTCCCTCGCTGGTCTTGATGATGTCGCGCTTGCGAAATGTTGGCAAACACCGCGCCTCCGTCGCCCAGGAGACGACTGCCCAATTAGGGCCGGCCGACAACCGGTTGACACGTGTAAATATAAAAGTGGATAAATGACGCGAAAAAAGAGGAGCCCCCGATGTCGGAGCCTCTTCTCGAGCCTTGTTACGCTTGCGAAACGTGGGCCTATCCTGAGCTTTTTTGGAGCACGGCTCAAGTTCGTCCTACGCTCGCCTCGTGCCTCCAAGGAGGGCCTTTGAAAGCTTTGATCCATCACTTCCTTTTTTCCCCCGTAAAATGGGGCTAATGATGAAGGAGTTGAACTTTTACTTTAAGCGCCGTTTTTCCTCAAATTCGTGGTAAACGCGGAAACGAGATAGGCGCGGGGCCGAGATCGAGATAAGACGCGATGGAAAGTTTTCGGTGGCGCGTGCAAAAGGCGCAGTTTCGTGTCCTATCACTTTGCGCTTCGAGGAGCCAGGAATAATTCAGTTTTCGTTGCTGGAACCGCTGGGAATCTCGTCTCTGTCTGAAATTCGCTTAATCGTTTTGTAAGGCGCGGAGCTGATGGCGCTTATGGTTTATTTGCAGATCGAACTCGAGGATCGAGGCAACGTTAATTTGCAAGGACCGATATTGAAACTACAGAATCATTTAAGATGACTGTTCTTACTTAGAAAAATTGCTTCGTTATTTTATCTTTTTTCCACGCTTTTTGGATAATTTTCTTTTGGTATATATCATATCGATCTATCGACGCTTTCTATAGATATACGCAATGTCGATGAATAAATAAATAAATAGATATAAGGAATAGGAGTGAAGAATAGGTAAAAAAAATAGATAGAATAAAAGGCGGTTGTATGACGTTCGATTAATTTACTTCTTCATTATTTCCAGCGACGTCAGTCGGTCGAGGGACGGATAGCATCGATTCGCGGATCCTTCTTTTACCTCGTTGCATTATCCGGCGCTGGGAACTTGTCCCGACATTTTTTCGGTGTTTTTATGCAACTTGATCGAATGAAAGCCGATAACGGCACGTCGAACAATATTTCATTCCCCGAGGAAAACGAGGGTGTTCGTGATTGCAGGCGATGGAGAAGGAAGCCGTGGACTTGCCAATGGACCCAACGATGCAGGAGAAGATTTACAACATCCCGGCCGACATCAGGCCGAAGATGGCGAGCTACAGGCTCGAGGTCGTATTTTGGGGAGTGCGCGACATGAGGAAGATTAATTATGTACCGGTGCACAAGCCTAGGATCATTATAGAGTGCGCGGGCGTCCACGTCAAGTCCGAGGTGATGGAAAACGCGAAGAAGTACTGTAACTTTGAGGAGCCTCACGTCATGGTGGACTTGGTAATTATGCGCGCCATTGAACATTTGAGCACCTAAAGTTCTATAGATAACCCGAATATACATATATTTGAAAGCTTAAAAACAAATATACAGGATGTATAATAATCATTCGAGCAACGAGAATAATTATTTCAATCTTCTCATGGATCACGCTTGTAGTAACCTTTATTATTCGCTTCGATTTTCCCCTAGAAAAAGTCCATATATTTTGTCTTTATAAAGACATATATGGGTCATGCTTGAATATATGCAAGTCTCAAAATTCACGCCAGAGGTAACTTCGATAAAAACCACAGGTTGATAATTAAAAATCGTAAATTCCGCATTGATTCATAAAGTATACATGCTCACGTACAGAATAACATATGAGATTATCTAGAATCTCATGAAATCTCGCGTAAATTTTGCAACACCCACTATATACATCTTTGCAAAGGCAAAGGCTTTACACACTATATACACACTCCAACCGAAAGATTTCTCAAGGACATGCCAGAGCTCGACATATATTATCCGAGCGTGACGATAAAGGCCTACGACTCCCGCGGATTTGGGTGCTTCAAGTACGCCGGGATTTGCATCATCCCCAGCGTCTACGTGTTCCTGGAGCGGCTGATAACCGAGGAGGAGTACGAGGCGCGCGTAAACCAGACGAAGCCGAGATCCAATTCGAGCAGAAGATCAGCCGCGAGAGTGCGTGAGTCCCCGAGCGCCTCCTGGAGGACGATCGGTAATCCTAACGACGCGCTCCTCGACAGTGCCTCTGCCCCAGGACTACGATCCTTCAGGGGAGGAGAGCAGAGTGCTCATAGCTTACGAGAAGCTCGAGGGGAAGGAGGCTGGCCTCTGGAAGATCCTGGAGGCCTCGCGGAGGCTCCTGAGGAGCGGCTGGCCGGAGAGGAGGGAGGAGACGAAGATTTACGAGGGCGACGATGACGAGACGCTCGATTGGTGGAGCAAATACTGCGCTTCCCTGGAGGTAGAGGAGGGAGGCTCCTCGAGGGTGGAGATCGGTCAAGGCGAATAATGCGAGAGTTGCTACTGTTCATAAATATTTATCGATCGTGACGCGGAATCATCGCTCTTCCAGCTAAGCACTGGGAGATAAATATTCCCCTGGAATGGTATTTAATCGTTTGGGAGGTTGGATCGAGGGGGAGGGGTGCGAAATGCGGGCTGTGCGCCAGGTCTGTTGGTGTTGAACTTTCGACTATATCGCGATGCGGTAAAAAAGGTCGAAAAGCGCGTTTGCATATTTATTGCCTCGTACGAGGGTTTCTACGAAAGGTGAAGGTATCGAATTTATTGTATCGTCATCGGGGTACTCGCAAGAGGGTATCTGGCTGTTCGAAATGAAAGAACGTATTTCGTGATTAATTACCTGGAGAGTATGATTTTCATAATTAGACGAGCACATGGTCCACGAATATACAAACAGGGGTGTAGATATAAAATGGTTTATCGAGATCGTGAAACTTTCGCGAAGCAAGACTGTGGATAAGAAAAAGGAATAGGTTTTATTCTAATCGTGTGCGTGAAAAAAAGAAGTTCCCCGTAACTCGATTTTCAGGAGGAGAGAAACAAGGAGCTTGGACTTGCTTCGTCGCGAGGCGAAGCTTCGAAGAGATCCATCGTGACTTTCGAGGTACGTTTGGTCAGCCTATCGCGAGTTAATCTCCTCAATCCCAACGATGAATCAGGTTTACTCCTCTGAATTGGAGATGCAGCCGCAGTTCGAGGGCTTCCAGGATCGCCTGGGCACTTTTGAGCTCTGGAGGGGAAAGAAGACGGGCGGCCACGATCAGGCGGCGGATAATTACGTCGGCAAGTTTAAAGTTAGTTCCGCGATTTACTCGAGCTTCTCGCGGCTTTCATCGCCTTCGGGAACTAAGATTAGAATCCGCGCCGGGGGGACGCTTTCTCATCCGAACTTCTGACAACACGCCTGAAATTATGGAAGGTCGCGAGGCTCGTAAAACGTAAAAAAAAGATCCGGCTGCTGTTGAAAATATTAAATAACGGTTGCTCATATCTCCAAGTTCAAATTCGATAAAAATTTGGAGTTTCAAGTTTTATTTAATGAACAGAAATGACAGCCTCTAACGATTTCATGGAACACTTCCGTGGCGCGAATGCGAATCGATATCGAGCGAGCGAGCGTGGCGCGTGCTAATAAAAACGAACATTTCCAGGGGCACATCTCCATATATCGTTGGCCGCATCCGGAAAAATTAGCATGCAAAACGAGGAGCGGTAGGAACGCCGCCAATGGCCTGTGCGCCGATTATCCGCCTCAAGAACCCGTTAAACTCCTTGTCAGGCTGTACGTCGTAAAAGGTATCCTTCCTGGACCCTGAAAACGCATCCTCCTAATTGAATATCGCGATGGGATACAAATTGAATTTTCCCAAAGTCTCTCTTCTCGATACAATTTCGATCATCATCGTAATATTGTCTCGCGGAGTTATGATACTTGATTTATAATCCTTTAATACCACGCACCAAGTCCTCATTAATATTATATATATACGATTAATTGATATTATGTTATTCGAAAGATGAGGAATATTTAACTCTATGACTACTATATACCACTATATATTTCATATTTCTTTTATTATATTTAATTTAACCATTTCACTACTAATCTAATTTAGTTTATTTAATTTTTTTTATTTAAATACCATATATCACCATTCATTTTATTTTAGTACTACTGTGTATTTGTACGTGTGGATATAAATCGATTCTCTTCACAGGCATCAATCTCCACCCAAACGATCCCCTGAGCGGCAAATCCGACCCGTATCTGTGCGTCAAGCTCGGAAAGAATACAATCAGCGACAGAAAAAATTATGTGCCCAATCAGCTGAATCCCACGTTTGGCAAGTGAGTCGGATTTACCCTTGGTGAAAAATGTTGCTCGCCCTCCCGGCATTTTATTCCCTCGCGAGGCCGAAGAAATGGGAGTTCCTCGACTTTGATGAAATTTTTATCCTCATTTACGCGCCTATCCTAACGCCTTGGAGGTAATCTTCGCGCGCCTCCTGCGAATTTAACACCTAATATAGCCTCTTAACATCGATCTCGGATGATTCTTTGATTAACCCATTTAAAACGCAGCTACTCTGCTTTGGATGAATTAAAAATCCTACGACGGCTAGTGATTCAAGCGAAAAGTTACAACTTTCTGTAATGAATGTACGAGCAAACCTCACCTTTGCTTACCTTGTCTTGATAAATTACATTTATATCTTTAACGCGTTGAGTGCCACTCGAACTTATAAGTAAATCCTTCTCAGACCATGCTCGCCGCTTAGAAGCGCGCTGTCGGTCACTCGTGACCGACGTAGCCTGAACGGAAAGTTCAGTGTCGATCACCCTCGCTCGCATTCCACGCCTTACAACCTTCCATCCAGTAAACGAGATAGGAGGCGCAAAGAACAGCTCCGACTTTGCTTCCATCCACTCGGTTAATCGGTTTGACATCCGAAGCGCTCCATTTATATCACGGCCGACGGTCACTCGTGACAAATATCCCCGCCAAGCCCTGGGTTATCCAGGCGTCTCGAAGCTGCGAAGGACTGGACGTGATGTCCCATTTAAAAGGGATCAGCCATTCCACAGGAGGGCGAGGCTTTGTCAAAGGAGGACGATAAATCTAACGTCGACCCTTGATTAAAGGCTGTCGGCTGCTTTTGAGAGCCGCTATCCGTCGCAGGGTCTTCGAGATCGAGGCGATGCTTCCCCAGGATTACATGCTCGTCGTTCAGGTCTGGGATTACGACTCGACGAGCTCCGACGATCTGATCGGCGAGACGAGGATCGACGTGGAAAATCGGTTCTACAGCGGACACCGCGCCTGTTGCGGCATCTCCAGGAGCTACGACGTGGCGGGCTACAACGCCTGGCGCGACAGGGAACGACCTACGAGGATCCTGGAGGCCCTCTGCAGGAGGAACGGACTGTCCAAGCCGGAGTACGGCGATAGGGATGTTAGGATAGGGAAGAGGAGATTCCAGTTTAGCTCTTTCGTCGATCGCGACGACGAAGCGGGTTTGTATCGAAATATCTCTTCGATCTTGTGAACGACACTCGTGCGACGCTTCGATATCGCGCGCTTTTTTTTAATCTAAAAAGTAAAGCGATATTCCGCTTTTTTTAAATCTAAAAATTAAAGCGATATTCCGTTTTTTTAAATCTAAAAATTAAAGCGATATTCCGCTTTTTTTTAATCTAAAAATTAAAGCGACATTCCGCTTCTTTTTTAATCTAAAAATTAAAGCGATATTCCGCTTTTTTAAATATAAAACTTCTTCGATTTTTGTATGGTTTTTCTTTCATTTTTTTTGCATATCTTTCGTTTCTGCGATTTTTTGAATTTTCCGAGAAATTGAGATCTGGTTTATGCATTGACAGTTACTCGTGTTTCTCTTAAACGTTTCGAAGAGTTCACCCTAATCTTTTACTTATACATTATTTATAATCGAAGCTGTTATACTTTCGGATATGATATAACTTGTACTCGATAACATTCAAGGATCGTTCCGCGAAGTATCTTTGTCGATGTGTTTTTATAGAGGTTATTTACGAGTAGCTCGGATAGATGAGTAGGAAAATATTGGCTTTTTGTTATGAACGAGAAATTGAGGATGGTATCGTCCAGAGGTTTCGATACGTGAGAAGAGGTTTTATTGGAAAGATACCCGTAGAGCGTGTAGGAAGATAAAGCGTTAAACGATCGACGCTCGATTCTCAGATAGAGAAGAACGCATGGCCTTGAACGTTCTTCATCAGTGGCAGGACTTCCCTATTTGCGGATGCGCCCTGGTCCCCGAACACGTCGAGAGGAGGCCGCTCTTCAACATCCGGAAACCAGGACTCGAGCAGGTATTTTGCATTAAAATCAGTGGTAAAGACGCAGGGATTCGATTTACAGGCAGGAAAGTAGAAGTACGTTGGGATTATTCTGTCTTTGGGAATAATCGACGAGAGTAATGAGCAGAAAGATGTTCACGCGTCTTTTTAAACTCGTTTTCATCACCATTACTCTTTATTATTTATAAGAACTATAAGAACTTTCAGTGAATCACTCGGTAAAAACAATCGCACTGCAATTTTTTAAAACTCATATTTCACATTTCCAAAAAATGGATTATTAAGAATATCAATTATTACACGATTCCTGCCAAAGTCTCGCGAGACACAAGTCCGTGGGTTAGAACTGGAAAAGAGCGATATTTAAAAGAATATTTAATAGCAAGTCACAACTGTTGCTTCGAAATCAGGGCCAATTTGAAAGGACATCAAAGTCGAGGATAATACTGGTTACGTTTATATTCCACGAAGCGCAAAGCGATCGCGCAAGTGCGCTTCCTCTTATCATCCCAGGAAATTACTGTGCTCCGGTTCGAGTCGGTTTAAACAGATTCCTGCTTCTCTAATTTCGATTATCCGCCAAAAACAAAGCTCCACGACATCGAAGGGATCTGATTTCGACACCAGTGGATCTCTTTCAATTACGCTCTTTAGCTCCTAACCGGATATCATCGTGCACTTGGCGTAATTCGATCAAAACTACCCGTGTATTCCTCGACTATGCTTTCAGGGTAAATTGGAGCTCTGGGTCGACATGTTTCAATTTGGACAACTTCCTCCCAAACCGGCTGTAGACATTCGACCGCAGGCGCCCGAGGAATATGAAATTCGTGTGATCGTTTGGAACACGGAGGACGTGCCCCTCGTCGAGAGTCAATTTCTTACGGGGGAAAAGTGCTCTGATATTTACGTAAAAGGGTATGCAAAGTTTGTCGTGTCGACAAACCCCCAAAAAAGCCCAAAAAACCTTTTCGATCGCTCCGATCAATTTCGTATTTTTTATCCGCCAGTCTTAGAATCTTATCGAGCTTTCGCAATGAAAACGATGTACAAAAGCGAGTATCGTTCAAGGAATTGAAAAAGGAAGAGAAAGATCGACTCGAAACATAGAGCGTACTTAATATAGAACGTGCGCTAAAATATAGAATGTTTTCTTCGTATTCTATGCAGTAGTAATAAATACAGGTGGATCCTCTACGAGGACTATCAAAGGACGGACATCCACTACAGTTCTCTGAATGGCGAGGGCAACTTCAATTGGAGATTCGTATTTCGCGTCACGTACTCCAAGAGCGAGCACGCCATGGTTGTTCGCAAGAAAATGTCGATCCTAGCGAGGAGCGCCACGGAAGAGAGGCTACCTTGCAGACTAAACCTCCAGGTTTGGGACAGCGATCACTTTTCCTCCGACGACTTTTTGGGTGAGCAAACAAACCTCTCATAAATCCAATTGGAAAAATCCAGAACACCAGGTATCGTCCCAAAGAATTCGCGTGCGATATTCTCCTTGCTGCCCTCAAACGGAAAATCCATATTAAACGCGAAGAGACAAAATAAACGTAAATAATCCCTCTTTCCTTCGATCTCAAAACGATCCAATCGCTCTCCGGCGCTTTTCCATCCCACCAAAAGTCCCCCGAGTCTTTCGCTCCTTCTGCCCCCTTTGATTCGATTCGCGGAACTTCGATCAGAGCAGCGGCTGGCTTTGAAAGGCCGAATCGCTAACCCTCCTTTCAGGATCCCTCACCTTGGACCTGTCGAGAATGCAGCGTGGCAGCGGCAGCGCCAAAAACTGCTCTTTGAATCTCCTCGATCCTCAGGCCCGGCCCATGAATCTCTTCAAGGCGAGCCGCACCAGGGGCTGGTGGCCATTCCTTCGCGGCACGGCGGCTGGCAAATACGTTCAGGCGGTATAAATATTAAAAACCACATTTCCACGAATTCGAAATGGATCCACGGAGCGCGATACGTTATCCTAGGGCAAGGTTGAATTAGAGATGTCGGTGCTGCCAGCGTCGGAGGCGGATGAACGACCGGCGGGCAGAGGAAGGGATCCGCCTGAGAGTCTTCCACCTCCGAGGTGCGAATAATCAACTGGAAAATGACGCGGCTTTTTTTCAGCCTGAACTTCGCGAAAGCAGTGCTGCTCGTTGATTATCGCGATGCGATTAGCGCTGCGATGAAATTGCGCGTGCGTCACTTGGAATGAGCACTGCCATGAGGTGAAGATTTGAAATTGATTAGTGAGAAGCATTTCTCGCAGGCGTACTACTGTTGTCTTATTAACTATATGTATATAAATTTTTTTTATATAATTTTTATTTGCTTGTGCTTTTATTTAATTTTTATTATATTTTTATATATATATATATATACATTTTTTTATCGTGAATATAATATATTATTATTATTATTGGGTAGACTCATTTTATAGCGTTTTTAGAGACAAACTTTTAAATGGCCCACCCTTTACAAGGTGTATTTGAAAAATATCTCTTATCGCTTATACGAAAGTAGAGGTTGAAACGAATAGAGCATAGTCGTGCAATAAACTTGCGTACGTTAACCCTTTGCGCTCCAAAGAATTTTATTTCTTTCGCGAACAGAAACCCAGATTCGAATTTACGTTCGAGTTATATGGCAAAGTACACATCCTACCATCGATGGAATGTTCGGAAGGGACAAACAAGAGATTTATTACATTCATTAGATTTTGGTGCATAAAACTCGCGAATTATCGGTTGAGAAAAATCCGCTGTCGAGCGACACTCGACATAGGAGCGCAAAGGGTTAATATTATAACCCTATGGAAACATAGGAATGATAAACGTGCAACCAGTTTCTTACGATGAGGCCTCGAATTTAAGAAAAAAAATGGTAGAAGCATTATTGTACGCCTAATATATACGAGACCAAGCAGTTTGGTGCTGTCAGCAAATGCGAGACTCCGCACCGCGGTGTTACGTGCCAAAGTTCCTCTCCCCTTGTGTTTTACACTTTAGAAATATCACAGGGCCGATGTAGGCGCACGAGTGGAACGCGGCACAGATTTTACGTGTCAATGAGTTTCTTGATAACGCAAAACTTTCGCTCACCGAAATAGCCTCCCTGTCGTTCGCGTTCGTTCTCTACTTTTGGACACGTGCACCACGCCGTTTGAACGTTCTCGATGCTCGGCAAGCCTCGGCGCGATCCTGTAAAGAGATCCGCAAACTTTTTGTCGCGCAAAACTACCTGTCGATTTTTCCCATTTTGCCCTATTTTCCATTCTGACCTACTGCTTTTCTAATATCGATTTTTTTGATATGTATCAATTCGAATGTACCTTTGAAGCCGACACAGTGTCGACACTTTGATAGTGTTTACTTTAGAGTGGATAATTTTTAAATAAAAAAATATACGTTGTTTTATAGTTAAACGTTTATCAAGTAAAATCCAGAATAAAAAGTTACTCGTACTGCGAGCGCAAAGTGCAATTTTTTTTTATATGGATTCATATGGATTCCTTGCGGGTCGAAGTCGATTCTTGAGGGTCGATATAGCTTTGGGAATGACTGCTGTAAATTGACGCGTGTCTCCAAATCGTGGGATCCTTAAATTAACTTTTACAGTCGGCCAGACACCTCGTTCTCCTGGTTTCGTAATCCGTGGAAGGCGTTCTGCTACGTGCTGTGTCGACATTACAAGTGGAGAATGATACTGTGCCTGCTCTCAGTGCTCCTCGTTCTTCTGATCGCCTGCGGAGTCTACGCCTTTCCCGGATACTTCGTCAAACGTCTTCTGGGCGCTTAACGGGTGAGTAAGGAATGAAAATCATCGATACGCTTCGATTCATCCGCGAATTTACTCAAACTCCTTCGATTCTAATTGAGACACTCGACTCTTCCAAGCCACGACATATGCAAACAATCTCTGAATTCTCTTCAATCGTGCTTTGCATTTCTTAGGCATTTTTTAAAAATTTTTTAACTGAAATGTCCTCTTTCTGGAATTTTTGTATTATTCGTATGTCATTATTAATCCTCTACGTGCCAATAAATCAACGTTTTACCAAATAATTTTACTCTCTCACAAGACTTAATTACATAACACCTCAGAGATAATCAATAACAATATCCACGACGATTGACAGCACCATCAATCTGACATACCAAAATAAATCCCTTGCTAGTTGTGTAATTCTCATTATATCTCGAAATCGCTGGAGTCTCGCGATGCGAAAAAAACGCACGTCAAGTAATTATCTCGCGTCGATGCCGGTGATCGATCCCTCGAAATTCAAAAATGTTTCGTCCAGCCCCTGAAGCATCTCGTAATCACTCAAAATCATAGCCCCGCACCGTCGCCCCTCGTTTCTGTAATGAGCGTATTTCGAGGCCATTAATTACCGGATAACACAATAGACGCAGCTGGTCGGAGATCATTTCGTTGATTAATTGGCACTTCGTGATTATCGCGTGTCTATCGTTCGCGTTATACAGGTGTCGTTCCGCGGCTGCAGTTTCGGCAAATGTGATTTCGTGGGGGCGGAGGAGCGTGTGCTCATCGATCAAGCAACCCTTCGAGGTATCGCTGCCTTATGAGGACGAGTCGCGCGCATGGAAGGGATTATTATCCAAATATGAGAGAGGCACGACTCTCCTTGGCAGCGAAGTTTACCTCGTAATGGACCTACGAACCGTACTCAAGATATTCGAGTATGAAGATAGTCAAGATATTCGAGACTTGGTTGTTTGCTTCGGAGATCCAAGATCTTGAGGAAGATTTTGAAAAGTTCGAAACTCAGCTCTACTTCCGTACGCAATGAAGAGAGGAGTGTGCTTGATGTGAAAAACTTTTTTCTACTATCCTGTTTTCTTGCAATTAAAGTTGAGCCAAGGATCTGTTTACGATGGATTTTTCCACGTAGGTTTGGTTAGTGGTGAATAAAAAGTGCAGAGTCAAAGGTGCGGGTTTGTCTTGATTCCTTTCTATATTAGAACCATAGTACGATCAAGTTTAAGCAAGGAGAAGTATTTTGATCTTCTTTTTCTCATCGCTGGTGTCACCTTCGCGGGGTGAAACTGTGGCCTCGCGATTTTTATAACTCGGTAGAAAAGGGCAGAGCGCCCGGAACTCGGAGATCAATAATTCAACCGGTTTATTATGAAGTTTATTCGATTCCAGTTTCCATTTTCTCCTTCGGCGTTTCTTAACTCGCTTCCTCTCGTTTATTCGAAAATTGAATCGACGCTCGGAATATCACGCGAGAGAGCTCGTCCATAAAAACGTATCTATATTGCATCGAACTAAATAAAAGCGTCGAATTACTCCGTGCACTCGGAAAATTTGGAAGAGACTCGAAAATATATTATACACTTATAGAATATATATTTTGAATATATATTATACTATGATATAGATATATATATATATATATATACTCAAAAATATATTATACACTTATAGAATATATTTTATACCCAAACGAGTAAAAGAAGAGACTTGCATTATCAGCCAAGAAAAGGCGTGAAAGCTTTCGTTTAAATCCTCATCCATTAAACTATACGTATAGAATGGAATAAGAAGAACGTTTTCTTCGCGTAAGAAAATCAAAAAATACTTTGCCACGAAAACACACTATATCACATTCAGATCCCGCGACTCCTTCAGCAGGATTTCCTCCTCCAATCGAGAAGTTGGGGGGATTAAAGCCTTGTAATTCGGTGGAATAAGCAGATGCTTTTCAGCCAATATGGTAATGTTCGCCAGCCAGAGGGGAGTTCGGACTTTAAGTATCGCTACTTTAAAGTTTCAACGATAAAGACACGGTAACGTTAGCCGAATATCCTGACATTTGCCGCGGCAACTTGGAGCGGAATCTCGAGCTTTCGACGCTCTTCGAGGCGAGCATCGGCGGAGGACCTTTGGGATTTGCATCGAACAACAGGCGCTCGGCCAAATGACCTTAGAGAAGGAAATAAACAATGGTCGGTTCAATTTAACTTGTGGCCCGCTCGTAAAGCCCTCGAAATCGATTTCTTCCTCGCCGCTTAAGCTTCGGAACAATCGGTGATTCTTGGTTTAACCAAGCACCTATTCGCACAGTATATTTTAATTCTCCATCTGGTCTCGTGGAACTCGAGTTTGGTTTAGATTTTTTTCTGTGGAATAATAGTGACTTTGGCGACTGGTGTGAGGCACAAATAATTAAATGGTTACTAAGTTATTAATCAAAATTATTCTATGAGCCCGTGTAACTTTCAGAGATCGCATGCCAATATATCGACATTTTGTTAAATAATTGTACTCTTTTACACGATATATAATTCGCCCCATAGAGGGTTAACTAATTCTCGGCTAAATCGTTTAAAAAATAGTTTGTTTCGATTTTTTTCCCATCGAGAAGAATAATAATGTCCCGTTTGCAAACTGAGAAATGCGATACTCGTTCCTTTTCTCCTTTAACCCTGATACTTAATTACATCATCCGAGGCGCCCAATATTTTACGTAAAATCAACAACATCGTTAATCTAAAATACCAAAGTAAATGTCTCACAAATTCTACAATTTCCTAATACAATATAATTTGGCTCGTAGAACGCTGATAAATACCTCGTGGAGCTACGGTGGTGTAGTGGATGGAGACTCGAATTTCCACGCGCGAGATCCGAATTCGAATCCCGCCCATCACCTCTGGTTTTTCTACGTGATATGTATATCGTGGTGGTTCGGAATCCACCTTAAGCAGTATATCCAAGGCCAAATGACCTTAGCAGTCGGTGCCGAAAAATGAATTAAAAGAAAAAAAAGAAACAAAAAATACCTCGTGATCCTTAGAACATGAAGACATATGAAGACGAAATCCTCGAAGTTTTACGCGAAATAAAAATCGACGACGCGATTCTCGATGCTGAAGGAAGTTTTCATAGCGAAGGCGAAGGGTCGGCGGCCGGCTATCGTGATCTACGGTTAGGACATGCGAGGGCGGATTCGCAACGTCGGTCGGCGCAGGCAGGGGCCGCGATTCGGTGCATGCATTCCAGGGTGCATATGCATTCGCGTGACCAGGACGGTAATAAGTGAATTCTCGTACTATTCATTCTCCCCCGAAAACTCTATAGGGGTCATTCCGCCGGACGGGGGTTAATGGTTTCCACGAGGCCCGCTTTTTGGGGCCGATTCACACGCGAGGCATCGCGTGGATGCACGCCGTTTCGGGGGACAGCCTTATTTTGGCCCTTTGAAGTGGCTAAAACGTGCACGACTATGTAGTCCGCGCGGTTATTCGTCTTTGGACACCGATTGGCTGCACGATTTGATGCACTGCCCAGGCCCGTTAAGCCTTTTGCCATTGCTTTGAAATACTCTGTTCGGAAATTATTGTTATTCCAGGAATATATGTGTATGTATATATATAGGAATATTACTTCTGTTTATCGAGCTAGTTGACATGTATATATAAGAATCTTTTGGTTTTCTCATAACGTTAACTCCATTAAAGTATATTTAAAAATAAGAAAGTCAGAGAGGTTTTTCGAAATTATGGTAATTACAAAATTCTTCAGGATTTAAGTATCGGTTGAATGACTTGCAGCGTTCTAATATATTTTGGTTTTCTACTAAAGTTTACTTCATTAAAATATAGTTAAAAATAAGAAAGTTAGAGAGGTTTTTTGAAGTTATGGTCATTTAAAAATCATCCCAGGATTTAAGTATCGGTTGAATGACCTGCAGCGCCTGGTAAATTTACCATAACTCGCTACTATAAGCTACTATAACCGTTTCAGAGGGTTCAAATGGCCGGCAGCGAATCAAGCTGACTTTGGAAGTTATCGCTGGTCGAACAAGGTTATTTTGATTAAGCAAAGTGGATAACGCGTATCCGAGGATGTAATTCCCTCGATTACACGCCTTCAGACACCAGTCGGTAATTTCGTTCGATCCGCAGTTTTGCGTGGTCGATACGATTATTGAAGTTATTGCAGGGGCGAGAGGTTAATTCGAAGTCTCCAAAGCGAGCAGCGGGGCACACGTCTGCGAGTTTGTTTACCCATTTACTCGTCCTTGGACACTGATTGATAATTGCGCTTGGCCCAAAGTCCCGCGGTCTTTGAGTTGGCCAGTCGAAAACTCACGTATCCTGGGAAGTGCCGAGACGAGGAGGACCATTCGAATTCGCGATTCTCACGTATTTCATATATGGACCGTTTATTTTGCGATGCAAGTCCATTTGTAGCCCGTAAATATACATTGCTCCAGTTAAATTCGCCTGAAACAAATTTATATAATCAAACTACATATTGATAAATTAATAGAAACATTGGCCACAATCGATAATATTAACCAATATTTTTCAATCAACAAATATGCCAACCTTGAATTTTCTCGAGACAAGTGAAAATGGACTTACATCACTTTCAAAATAAATGGTTTATATTATAATATACACAACGCGCACACCGTTTCACGAATCCCAACAAAGTGTCTTTACTATTATAATTTAGAATGTTGCTTAATCTTTTCAGATTAGAATTTTAGGAATAGAGGAAGATCTCTACGGAGCGCCTCATGGTCGCTCCTCAAAATTCCCCCGACGTCTCCATCACATCCAGGTTTATTTTCGCGCTGTTATTCGGGACGGAGGAACGAAAGTTCGTTTATACCGCATCGGCGGACACGCAACGCCAACGGGGTCGTGAACTATAGATTCCGCGATGTGGGCGCGCGCGTCCTAGCGACCGTTAAACATAGGCAAAACTCTAATTGCTTGTCGGGACTTGGTCTTTGTCCGAGCGATAATGGAATGGCTGATTCCAGCTGGATGATACGGCGACTGCATAAACCCGTCTGGAAGTTTTTAAACCGGACCCCCCGCTGGCCGAGTCGCTTCTTAATCGCTCAAGTACGCACCATTCGAACTCTCCCCCCTTGACTCTCCTTATAAGATGAACAATTGCATTGGGTACAATCCTTGGTGGGGGAGGGTCGAATAAAAGACCTCGTGCGCTTTTCGAAGCTTGGGTAATACGAAAAGTTTGCAGCGCGCTCTGGATTGACGTTTAATAATGACTCCGATCGAACCGGAGGGTCCAACGCAACTGCTAACGCGTCCAATACTCCGCGAGAAGTAATTAACTCGAGCATATTTACTCGCGCGGTAGAGGGAAAAAAAAAGAAAGTGCTGAGGATCTACCTCTTGAAGCGCAAAAAAAATATTGCGAGTTGTTGGAATAAACGAATCATTTTTAAGGGAAACATCCTTACGCGTAGGAAGCGTCGTTCTTGCGTCGGGAAACCTTATCCCTTGGGCATTAGTGATAAGCGCAAAGAAACCGCGCTGTTATCCTGCCATTCTTGCTGAAAGACTCGGAGTAAACGGTGGAAAAGGGCGGATAAGGCACGGTGGCGCTAATGGAACGAAGGAGAAGGGCGGACATCGGTCGAGGGTCGACGACCTCGTCCTCTTGCTTCACGAGAAAACCAGGGTACCTTCATTTTACCCTACTTAATTTTTTTCTTACGGCTTACAATTAGGAATTCATCGGACGAATCGTCCGTTTGCATGCTAATGTTATCTATGTTCTAACAAGCAAGAGTAAAGATTTCTAATTACTCATTATTATCATTATTTATTATATATATTATAGGTAATAATTAACAAATACTACACAGTGTACTATTAGGTATACTTTGCTTTTGCTAGTTTTCTTCAAAATTAGGGATTTCTCGTAAAAAAACTGGTTATTCATTTATGATTCAAGGTGTAGTCCATCGTAGGCCAGAGCAGAAGCAAAGTTGCGCAACTAATAATATAAACCAACACTATCTCTAACCAATTACAATCCGCTATAACAGTGTCAATACGGAGAACAACAGGTTCTGAGTAAAACAACCTTATAAGTCGATCTCCAAAAAAACTAAGGAAGCGATCGAGGAACTAAAAGAAGAAACTAGCGCTATTCTTCGATGGTTCGCGAATTTTCGCGAGGCCTCAGATCGTTGGCGGCCGTCCAGCTATCGACAAAGACTTCCCATTATACGTACCCCCATTAATATCGCGGACATACGTTCCTGCCCTGCGAAATTTAGCGCTAAGAGCCCGTGGAATGGCGGACGTGGAATAAATTTCGCTACATTATTTAACTCTTTCGACTGCGGAGGAACGATATTCGCTTCGCGGAGGCCAGGACGTACCTGAAGTGAGAGAGTGTGCGTTAAGGGAGATTTATCAGGGCTATCAAGATGCAGATAGCGGCTAAATCAAAGACCAATTTGCACTCGAGATTTAAAAGTGCAATTGCTTTGAGTAAACGCGATGCTGCGGTATTTCCACGATGGTGTGTGTACACTGCCCCCGCTTTGTACATCGTGACCTCCGTTGTTTTGCCAGAATTATCCAGGAGGCTTGGTTTACGATGAAGCCTGTGTTTTGCTCCGTGAATTGCATCCTAATTCTAAACCACTGGTACTTAGCGAATTCGCGTTCGCACGAAGGTCATTAAGAATAGGAGATCGAAGAGGTATATAGTTTCACTTATCCTTCGCCCTCCAATCGTTTCTAGAAATATACGATTATTATTTTGGTCGGCATCGATTATTCCTTATCTGATCGATTATTATCGATTATCCGTTATTATATTTAACAGTAGAACTACCAGCCACTTTCTGGGCATATTTAGAACACCAGGTATATCTTTAAAAAAAGGCAAAAGTAAGAGGAAATTTTGGTAAATCAAAATGGTGATCTAAATACTGCATGAAAATCATGGAAAATCTCAAAAAATACATCCTTGTAAAGCACTACGATTTTTTAAAGAAACGAGTCACCAGTAATTTTGACTGGTTTGGTATTTCTAGTGTTAACAAAGCTCCGCGTAAATTCAATTGATAGAATATAATTCGAACCTGCAATGCGATTGAAATGAAACGAAACTTAAAACTCGAATCGAGAAGAGCTTCGCGATAATTGCGCAGAATGTTTTTCCAAGACTCTTCTTATTTCCTTACCGCAATAATTCTGCTACAACCATCGGAGAGTCGATGCCCAGAAACGCTGGGCTTTCAGCTCGGAGCGAAATGGGTTGGACGTCCGTGTGGTAATCAATACATCCATTTATCTCCGTAATACCTATAACGCCCATAGCCGCTTTGTCGACCTAAAATTAGCGGCGCTTCGGGAGGCCCGACGTTTGGAGCCCGCGAATGAAATTCGCAAGGAGATTCCGACGTCTCGATGCGACGACTGAACTTTGGAGCAGCCGACTGCTGACTAATCGTCCGACTTTTAATGCCGAGGAACTTTGAAATTACCCTGCATAGTCAATCTCTAACCCCTTAATGGATTTTGTACTATACGCTTCACGCTTAGATATTTATCGTCCTCGTTTTTCTATAAAATTCTCATTTTTTCCGCGAGTCTCTGTATATTTTCTCGATATTTCATTTTCATTGTAAGGGAAAACTTTGATTTGAGAATTTAGGGGAATTTATAGTAAAAGAAGAGAGTCGCATATTACGCGTAAAGAAACATCGATGCGATTTCGGACCCTTTGTAAAACAGTATTGCTTTTTACAGCAGCTTCGAATATTTTCAAGGTTTCGTTAGATATAGAAGCCATTTTCGTATTCGTTCAGCTCTTATGCAACTGGACACTCGTTCTTCCTCTTATTATTTTTACAAGTTCCTCTCGAAACATCGCAAAATCGATTCGAGTTCTCGTTCCTTGGACATCCTTGCATCGATCTCTCTTATCAAAATTAAATAAGAAGCTCGATACTAAAGCTGTAAAAACGACTTTGAACAATTCGTCTACGCAAGTTCGTTGACAAAATCCAACTTGAATCTTACTATTAATCAAATCGATTAAACCCTATTAAACATCGGTCCCCGCGGCTTCCACGAAAAGCCATAAAGGGTTAGGACGCGTCGATCCATTCGTCGAGGCTTGTATTTTTGAGTTTACGTCGCCATGACGACCTGGCGAATCGCACGCTCGTCGACGACCACGACGACGGCGTAGACGACGACAACGACCGGTCGTTAGAGCCGCACGATATCCCAGCACGACTTCCAGGGCTCGCTGTTCGTCGAGAGGCCGCCCTGAGAAACTTTCCCCGAGAAAATTTCTGCGTCGCTCTCACGAAGAGCCCTTCCGTGTTCCAACCTGGAAACCAGGTCGACCGATACGCCGCCCCCAGAATCGTCACCAACGCCGTGGCGCGCTTATATCGGATGCTACTTACACCTAACTACTGTCTCTCGCCCTCAAAGCGCACCCTAACATCCCTTTGCTGCCAGCTGCAGCCCGGCTTCTTCCCGATCGTTTCGACGATTCCAAAAGGCGATCCAGAGGATATTCTGATTTATTTATGCCTCCAGACAGATTTAAGTGTACTGAATATGTTCTTAAAGAAAAAGAGGACGGAGGAAAAATGTCGATTAATTTATTATTTATTATATTAAGCTGTGAAAAAATCATGAAAAATCCCAGAGGTGATCGCGCCTCAAAGTTCTACGATTTTTCAAAGAAATCACTGACCGGTCGTTTGACCGCACGTGGTAGGAATAGTGTTAAGAGATTTGTCTGGATTTCTCCTGGTAACTATGTAGGTATGATTTTTTTTTTTAGGTGTAAATGATTTTTGCGCTCTTAGCAAGCGGCTTATTCACGCGTTCATTTAATTTTCTACATGGTCTGTGTGTAATCAATTGAATAATCGAGTGAATTTTCAGTATCATAAGAGCGGATGGAGAATTGAATGAGTGTGTGAATTGAATTGAATTGAAATCTACCTGTGCTGAATGGATCCTAAAATGGGCGAGAGGTTGGGAATCTATACGTTTACAAAAGTTTCTCATATATTGATCGTAAATGTCGAAACAGCGATCACTGTTCGATCTGGCGAATTTTGTTGTTTCGGTGCGTATACGTAATTATTTCGCCGGGCTATCGGGCTTTCATTGCTTCCAATCGAAAAATAAGAGGAAAACGACGCCGATAAACGATCCGCGAAACATCGTTCAATCCCAATACGTTTATCATAAAAACGCACGTATTCGTGTAGAAATAAATATTCATACGTTACACCGGCCAACGATTATAAACAGCTTTGGCATCGCGCGATTTTACGTGGAGCACGATTTTTGCACATTTACGTTATTAAATTATTATTTCCCGATTGGCGCGCTAAAATGTTATCGAAACGATATCCGCGCCGGTGCAATTTCCATCTCGAACCTCGCCGATTTATTTTGATTCGATTTCATCGATCGGTATACCGGCTCCCTGTCCAGGCTTGCATTATTAAGTTTCCACAAACTCGACTCGCCACGACACTCTTCTCGAATCGCTCCCATCAAAGCCGCGTCCCATTAATGGAAGCCCGGCCTTTGTTCATTAATTAAGACTGCAAATACAGCGTGGCGCGTCAGTTGTAAAAATCAATAGGCACCGTTCGATACGTCAGCGTCGCGTAATTCACGACCGATGGTACCATTTGCTCGTTGCCCACGTCCCGCCCCTCGTGGCGATGCAAACACCGCGATTACGCTGGCAACCCTTAATTTGAGTGGCGGCATAATTGGCAGGAAGAGGGCCGCGCCGTGGTACGTCGCGGGACACTTCGCAAGTCACGCAGCACTCAGGCGTATTGTCCTGGAATTTTGGGCCTCGAAGATCGGCCTCTTCGATGGACATTTTTCCTTTGCAAGCGTGGAGCGCAAGGAGGGTTTGTACATCTCTTACATAGGAGACGTAGCTCAAGGACGATCGAGTCGAGGAGGCTGAGAAAATGGGAATCGCGTAGAGCTTCCTGTTTTTGTTCCTTCAAACCGGGAAATACGTTTCTGGGAAAATCGTGGCGGAGAGAGAAGCTGGGTGTATCGAGTCGAGAATCTGCAGAGCGTTCGGAAAACTCAGGAGGCAGAGAGATTTTTTATTCGCTCGTAAGAAGCGCGGAGATAAGTTTTCTCGGGAGATTTTAAGGCTTTCGGGGATTTTTCGCTTTAAGCTCGTACCTCAAATACTGGCGCGAGGCGTGAATGCGTGCAGCTCGTTCCTCGAATTTCATCGCGGGTCCGATCGAACGAAACGTGCTCTGCGGACGATTTTGACGATAAAAACGGGTTTTATATTTCGATTCTTGGCATCCATGGGTTTAATACTTTCATTATATTCGATAAGTGACATCCACGTTTAAGTGTTCACGCAGCTAAATTACCAAGCCTTTCCAGTGCACGTGAACACAGGTTTCTCGCATGAAATTCACCCGCTTGCGAATAGAATTCCATGCGCGAATAGATAAATTCCGTTCGCAAACGGTTGATTTTATTTCGCGGAAGAGTGAATTCCAGTTGCAAAAGGACGAATTCAACGCGAAAAACCCGTGGTTGGGATTAACGCGAGGCTCAGAGAGAAAATCGTAGGAATTCGAGGTTCGGTTGGCACCTTGCGGGGGAAACTGCGTCGGAGCGAAGTGCGCGTTATCGATATGAAATAGATATCTTTCGGTCGCGCGAGACGCGAGTTTATGGGGGCAAAGGGGTGAAAGCGGATCTTCTTCCAGTTTCTCGATGCAACCCGCGGGGAAATCATTGGCGAACCACCATCCTCGGTATTATTTATGCTCGACGTCTCTAACGCCATTTCAGGCGCAAACAGCCCCGCTTTACGGCCCTACTTTCGCCCCTGTAATTATCATTGGCACCCAAAGGCATCCGCGAACTCTCTTCGGGAAAAGCGTATC
The DNA here is from genome assembly GCA_038496175.1 of Ampulex compressa. Lineage (NCBI taxonomy): Eukaryota > Metazoa > Arthropoda > Insecta > Hymenoptera > Ampulicidae > Ampulex > Ampulex compressa. Next base: position 36,509 of record JBCFXI010000706.1, read on the forward strand.
GCCACAATACGAGCGGAGCTTTTTTGCGCCCATCGCGAAAAAATTCCACTCGCGGAGCGACGATACTCTTTTTCCTCCCGCTTGGTAATTACACGCTTAAGGGAAGCAGCTTGTTTTTCGTTATTGGGCCGAAGGTTCCCCTCGCGCTTGGCGACGCCCTGTATATTGTGTCTCGTGCGTTGTACAAAGTACAGTGGGAGTTTGTGAAAGGAGTTTGGCGTGGCTTTTTTTTTTTTTCGAAAATATAACGATCCGTCCTAGGGTTCGGAAGCGGAAGATCGTTTGGCGCGGTTAACGCGAGAGCGCGCCTCGATTAAGATAGAGAAACGTTTCCGCGTGGCTGGCATCGTGAAAAAAATTTATCGCTACTCGTAAAAATGAAAATGTCGAGCGTGTATATTTCGAGGGCGGTAAGAATTTTCCGCGAGGTGACGGAAGAGGAGCCTCGATAAGGCCCGGATGCTCCGCGGTGCAAATGAGCTTGACAACGCCCCCGCTATAGGCTCCGCGATAGAAGTAGAGTTCCAGGTTCCAATTCCAAGTGCCAATACGATTGATTCTACATTATTCACGGTGCTGAAATTGTATTCGGGAGCGGTGCTGTATTCGAGAAGGAATGGAGACGTTGTTTTCTCGGTGCATTCGTGTGCGAAAGACGACTGAGGCTGAATTATTGTACCTGCACGAATCAGCGTAGAAATATATGCAGGGTGAAACTATTTACTTAGCTCTGTCGCGTAAGAAGCTATATTATTTCCATTAATATAAATATATATAATATAAATGTATAAAATAATAATGTATAATATATTATAAAATGTAATATAAATATAAAATAATAAAATATAAAATATAAAATGTGATGTAATAAAATATAATGCGATACGAAATGATGAACGATTCGCACTCAAAAGAAGTTGCACCACATTCGAAACTTTTTCAGGGCGGTTGCATAAATACTAAAATTCCTCTCCACGATAATTTCACGCCGCGTTAACGCTTATCGTCCTGTCGAGGATCCCACGAGATGGAGAGCCGACTTGGGGGATGAATAATTTGTAGCGAAGCGAGGTACGTTAGGGTAGTTGTAATAACTAGCATGCGCCACGATTGTTTGCGATAATGATTACGATTAAAAGGCTCGGGCGAGCTACCGTGCGAGCCTGATAAAAAATAATCGAGGGGCTGCTTATACGTGACGGGACTTTCTGGAGCATTGGCATGAAATATGCAACCGCGAGGATCTGGATCGACCAATTTTAGCACCTTCCATGTCGTTGAACCGCCTCGTTTACTGCCATGGACGATTCCTTGCGATACTCCAAGGCGTTATACTCGAAGCCTTGCTTCAATTCTGCGACGAAATTCCCTACAGACGATTATTAATCGAGTAACACGTTTTATCGTACTTAGTCGGGCTATTAACTTCTGGAGATCGTGATCCAGGGATCGAGGAGGTCAATTGAGATGCAAAACGAGGCACGGTGATGGATGATACTTGGAAATGACTCTTATATTTGGGATCTCGAAGGTTGGTATTTTGTAAGCATTAGGATCGAGGACAGCGATAAAATCCCGAGCGGGGAATCCGATGGAATAAATTTCGGCCGGGTAGTCGAAAGGGGAGCGACGATATCGCGAAAAGAAGTTGAGTGGCCTATAAATTCCGTAATTAAAATTTAACGAGAGCGGTAATTACTTAAGTATGAAAATCTTTAAGGCGTAAAGAAGGAAGAACGAGCTCGTCGAGCGCTCTCGTCTGCTCGCCAAGGGAAGGAAGGTTATCGATTAATCGCGAAGCCAATAATCTCGAACGCACAGAATCGATCGCCCCTTAATTATTGCGGCCCCAGGGGAAGGAGTGTTCGCTATACAAAAACAATCGACCGCGCTTTTTCCTCGAATTAATTTATATTATAGTTACTCATATTACAGTCATATTTAATTAATATTACAGTTACATTCCAAAATAGCGGCCGATGGTAAATCAACGTGGACATTTCGCGGCGTTAAATCAAACGCAAGGTATTAGCGGAGTTCGGTACACACCATTAGGAGAGTTAAATATATTCTCAGATGGAATAACCCAGGAATATTCCGCTCGATAAATATTATCCCCCCAATCCGGAAAGTCACCTGTCCAAACAATGCGGGAGGATTGTTTGTCCGGCCAGTAAACCGCGAATTTAAAGTTTGCCATAATTTCGAAGGTACTTATGCAGGAGCGTGTTTGTCGTTGGTAATCCGACGTTGAGCGGCCGGACGAGTATTTCCATATGTATAACAACGAAACGTATCGAGCCGCGAACATCGGCCTTTCCGCTTAAGGGAAGATAAGAAAACGTTCTCGAGCCGCGCGACACGCGTTGTGTACGGCCGTAATTTAAGATTACGATGGAAATGTCCCTCTCCTACGTATTCGGTGATATCGATCACACGATATGGAAGGTGTGGTAAAAGGGCTAAAACCCCGAGTAAAGAGCCACTGTGTGAGCCATTCTGTCCAGCCAGGATGGACAAGTGTATTCCTGAAAAAAATAAAAACATCCAAATGTCACCTTGACATTTATCGCGAAAAAAGGGAAAAAAAGCTCGGATGTTTATAAAGGTCGATATTTTATAACTCCAAGCACACACGCACGATGTGCGTAACCGCGCCAACGAGCCAGGGAGCTTTACACCGAGGATTTGTCGGGCCGAGTTTGTTTAACGAGAACTTGTTTATACGCATCGGGACATTGTTAACTTCTCGTTTCTCCCGCATTAGCGCGCAAACGGAAATCGCAGCCACATTACGATGTCGCAGCACCTGGATTTATCGGCCGATAATTTGTCAGGCCGCAATCATATTTTCATTACGGCATCGTTACGCTCGTTGCGGCTGCATTCGTGAGGAAAAATGGTATTCGGCTTACATCATCGTTACGCCTCGTTCATTACGCGTTAATTTATCAATGGAAGTCGGACGCCCATTATGGTAACTAATATGCAAGGCTCTCGCGCGTATTGCACCGTTGGCTCATAAATAAAGCCTGCGTTTACGCCATGGCGCCAGTGTAAACCGTTCGATACTTGCGGATTTCGAAGCGAAAATAACCCACCCTCCGAATTTTTCCAACCCGTGCACACGTACTTCGATCCCAGCGCTTTGGCAGTCGCCTTAACCCCTTCGCTGCAAACCCATGAAAGTACACTCCGACTCTGGCTCAACGACCAACCGATTCATCGTTTAAAACGTAAAGCAAACTTTCGAGCGGCAAAAGTCTGAGCCGCTATTTACGAAGGCTCTGAGGGACAGCTCGATTTATTCCGCTCCTGGTGTATTCGTAAAATACAGAAAGGACGAGCGGTGAATCGAGTTAGCCGAGGGATTGGTAGAACGAATTGGATACGGAAGTTCTATTGGTAATAAAGCATCGATTCCATTCATAACAGATGTAAGGGCGCACAAAAACGCGAATGTAACGTGTTGCGCGGTTTCGAGTGTATCGCGCGCTATTCTTTGCGCTTTCACATTTTTTCCTCATTTCGAGAACAAAGCTCCTCCGGTCTCATCGGAATTCCACGGAGACTCTAATTCTGCTCTTTTCTCCGGATCGACGAGGGTCTGTCTGCAGAAGTAGCGTGCAGTCGGTCAGGGCTTCGTGGGGATAAATCAGCCGACAGGAGAGCAACGTGGCAGTGGTAATCGGGCCAAGCACAAGCCCTAATCGCTCTCCTTCTAACCGTACTCCAAGCCGTACCTCTGCTTCATTCCCCATATCGAGGAGGTTCCACGGAGGATAGGAGTAGCGTGTGGCCCTCCAAAGGGTTGTGGGGACAAACCAAGCAACCTGCCACATCGATAATCGGGGCAAAATCTTGTTTTCTTCCCCCTAACCGTGATTTAAATTGCACTCCTACTCTGTTCTCTGGATCGACGAGGTAGCGTGCAGTCGGTCAGGGGGATAAATCAGATCTCTCTCCTCTAATTGCACTTAATACTACACCAGTGCTCTATTCTAGGGATCGACAAAAGTCCACGCAGGACCTAAGGCGGTCATGAGGCCACTGGGGTAAATCAGGCGACTTCAGAGCGAATACGAATCTTGATCCACCCTCTGCAATTGTATTTGATATTAAACCAGTGCCCCTTAAAGGAGTTAGCGATCTTTCTTCGCGCATAAACGTGCGTGGTATGCGTAAAAGGAGAGGATCTTTGTCGAGTCCTAATGTAGATCGACAGAGGCTTCGTCTCTCGCCTTCTCAACTTCTTAAACTAATCTAGCGCTCTGTTCTCCAGGTTGACGAGGGTCTAGGGTGGGGAAAAGTAGCGTGTCGTGGGTCAGGGTGTCGCGGGGATGAATGATCCGACTTTAGAGCCAGGAATACCAACCCTCATCTCCCTTCTCCTGTCGCACTCGATGCTAACTCACCGCTCTATTCCTTGGATAGACGATTATCTGGGAAGCACTGAAGTATCGTGTAGCGTTCAGGGTGTCGCGGTGATAAATCACTCGACTTTAGAGCGACGAATACCAACCCTCATCCCCCTCCTCTAATTCCACTCGATACCAATCCCGTGCTCTATTCATCAAAATTAAAAGAGTCTGTAAAAAACAGCACCAACCAGGGTTTCTCAACGAGAAATCACTCGACTCTAGAGCGACGAATACCAACCCTCATCCCCCTCCCCTAATTCTACATGATGCCAATCCAGTGCTCTATTCCCCAAAATTAAAAGAGAGTCTGTAAAAAACAGCGGCATCCAGGGTTCCCCAACGAGAAATCACTCGGCTTTAGAGCGACGAATACCAACCCTCATCCCCCTCCCCTAATTCCACTCGATGCCAATCCAGTGCTCTATTCCTCGAAACGAACCGAGAGTCTCGAAAAAAAAAAAAACAGCGCCAACCAGGGTTTCACAGCGAGGAATCACTCGACTTTAGAGCGACGCATATAAACCCCGATCCATCCCTCCTCCTAATCGCACTCGATACCAAAGTACCGTTCCATTCTCCGGCTGGGCGGAGGGCCTGGGAAGCGCAGAAGTAGCGTGTAGTCGGTCAGGGGGTCGCGGGGATAAATCAAGCGGCGTAGGAGCGACGTGCCATCGGTAATCGGGCCGATCGCGGGGGTCGATAGCCCTGTCTGCGCGGCGAAGGGGGAGGGGGAGGGGGGTGGGGTGGCGTAGGGTGGCGTAGGGTGGCGGCACGGTCGAGCGGATTCGAAAGTGCGCCGCGTCGTTCACCCCGGCGCGGGGCACGTGACCCGAATGGCGCCGGCACCGGGTGCGACGGCCCTGAGAGCCGTCGGGCCGGCGCGGAGGCGCCCGAAGGCAGCCGAGTGCGCACGAGGACGTCGCGAAGGCAACCACGTTTTCTACCCTCGTTTTCAGTCCGTCGTGGTGTGTCCTGTCGGCCGGCTCGGCGATACCGCGCGCGCCCCTCTTTTCTCTCCCTCTCTTTCCTTCCGTCACTTTTCCGGCTGAAACGCGCGCCCCGAGCCCGCCGTGCAACCTCCTCCCGGGGCTGAGTTTTTCCGCTCGATGGGGGCGGCTTCCATCGCGTAGCGTGCCCTTGGTGCTCCTCGCTCTGTGTCTGTGTTTACCCGCCTACGATCGCAGAGGGGGCTGCGTTGAACGGAGGGCCGGATTATAAGGCGAGGAGAGGCGATGCGCGGACGTGGGAGACCGTCTGGCGGATGGACGAACGTGCCACGGAGCTCCTGCCTCGGTGCAGAGGGACGCTGAGGTAAGGGTTCAACGTACGCCGACCGCCGGTTCGACGGCACGCGGCCCTCGCCGGGGGAAATAAACTCCCGCATTGGCGACGTGGGCTAACACGCTCGTCGCTGGCGAACCCCGTACCCGAGAAATTAGGATACTCGGAGCGGGGGATCTTATGGGGGAGGATATCGTGGTGGGACACGTGTTTGTCTTGGAATTAATGGAGGACTCGGATGGTCTCTGTATGATTTTTGTGATGCATAGGGTATTTGATAGAGGTGCATACGTAGGTTTCAAGCTGATCGTGGTATTCGTGTTTGAGTTAGATTTATTTTGATGTCTTTGCATCGGAATGGATATGAATGTTGTAGCGTTTAGCTCGAGACTTGTGGCGATTTGAGCAGAGACGGGATTTGCGATCGATACGGTGCTTTACGATCGGTTTGTCGGTGGTTGCGATGGAAGAACGGAGCTGCACGAGAGCGTAGTTTCGATCGTGTTGAAAGGAAACGCTCCCTGGTTGTTTGTGAATGGGGGTTGGCGTACGAATTCCGGATCGGCACGATGTTGGAGAACGTGACAGACGTTCGGGCATAATATGGACGCGTAAATTATTTACTTTAAGATATTGAATCGTTACTAAATACGGTGGTTATGTATTTATTCGTGCATCAGGAGTTCTAAGCCTCGCGAATAGAATATAATACTACGTAAGATATACGACTTTATCAGGCGCGGAGCTAAATCGCGTGCGTTTGGACGAATATACATCTTCCAATGCTTCTATAAGGATCCTTAAAATAATATTTATCCAACCATACCCGTCAGAGCAACGCGCAGTTCGAACCAAGGGCGCGTTTCTGCTCGAGCAACAAACAAATGCAAGGTCCGGCGCCTCCGTGGAAAAATCGTACGATAACGAACTTGCCTCGCACGCTTTGCTGCTTCCATCGCTCCATCTTCGATCCGCGTCGATTCTCTGCGAATTAAATGAGTAAAACGTTACTGGGGAAATCGCTTTCAACGCGCAATAAACTGCATTCTCGGGGTCGTTGCCCTTCGAAGGCGCGAATTTATTAACGGACACCTCATGAATAGATAAACCAGCCACGCGACCGACTGTGCAGGTGCGCGAACGCACAGCCCTGCACGCTCGGGTGGAAGAAAGGAGAGCGCGGCGTGGAATTTATGCGAATTCGATCGGAATCGAGCGAAGTTCCTGGCCGGTGCAACCTGGAATACATTAAGCCGCGGGAGCTTTTTTTGGCCCGCCTCGCCTCGCGCCTGGCGCTACATATGTAGGTCCGCCTCTGGCCGAGTGCTTTACGACGTTCGATAAGTCGAAGTGCTCCTTGACGTTCGAAAACAGAGGATGGCGCTTTCGAAGATACATATTCCTCGAGCGGACCAACGCGAAAATACGGTGCCACCTACGAATCTCGTTCGTTCCAGCCAGAAATTCTCATCCCGAATAGTTCGCACCGCCAATTTCTCGATCAAGATACATCGATCGATCCGCTCTTAGACTGGGACACTTCAACTGGAATTAGACGTGAAATTGGACAAGACGCAGGTTTATTCACTCAGCTAAATGGGGAAAGTAAGTCGAGTTAGCGCTATATACTTCTTCATATACAAATTTCTCACGTTTACTAATTTAGAGTATTCGACTTGTCGGCTAAATTCGATAAACTAATATTCAAGGAAGGAGCGAGAGAATATCGAACGATACACCTTGAGGATATAATCCAAATTCGATAAACGAATATTCAAGGAAGGAGCGAGAGAATATCCAACGATATACACCTTAAGGATATAATCCAAATATCGAGAGATATACACGTATCGTACTTGAGCCAAGCGCGATATCGAGGCGGGGCCTTTTCTCCACGCTTTGCAACCACGTGCGCGATAAGGTGGATCCACGTGTGCGAAAGATGGAGGAATCGACGCGGCGCGAGGATGGAAGGAGCTTCGAAAGGAGTCGGGAGGCGTAAACCAGGATTTACGAGGGCGTTACGTCGGCCAGGGGGATAAACAAAGGGAGATTAGTTCGGGGCCATCGATGAATGTTAACGAGAGGGCCACTCGCGGTTTCCAGATGGCTGGCCTGAAAAAGGAGAGCGAGCGCATAATTTAACAGCGCGATAAGGTGCGCGAGATGCGAGGAGGGGGGGGGGGAGTGGCCGAGGGAGATGTATCGATAAGTGAAATGGATGGACTTTTTATGCTTTCGGATTACATCCCCTCCCTCTGAAAGGAGGAAGAAAAAAAAGGAGACCGGCAAGGAAGGTACGTGATAACGTCGAAACAAATGGTGAGTATTTTGCAGAAAAGGCGGTCGAACTTCGAGGAAGAACCGTGGGGGATTAATAATGCACGCGCCATCAACTGGAATACCTCGGCTTCTTCCACTTTCGTCCACGCCTCTATCGCTTTGTTTTCATACGCCAGCCCTTCGCTGTCTCGCGGATGTTATTCCTCGTTATCCAACGTTATCGCGGTAATGTAATTACAGGAAAAGAGATGGCGACCTTCGAGCTGCACGACTCCCGATGCTTATTAAAACTCCGCGCCACTGGCGATTGGCGTGCGTGTACCTTCGCTGCGTAAGCACGACGGGTAGGAAATGGAAAGCGAGTCGTGGTACGATTATGCGCGTACTTGTTACCTTCTTATCTAAGCGCACAGGCGTCGGCCAATAAATTTCTGGGTATGTTGGACGGAGCAAGGAACGCTTGAGCCAGGGTGGAAAACGAACGCGCGGCACGATTATGCATATGCTGGCTATTTCCCTACCCGAGCGCACGGCCAAGCACGATCATTTTTTATCGAACAAAATGATAAATCCACTCTCGTTTCGATCGATGGAACGTTAATAAACTCGCTACTCTGGGCTATTCGTTCGTTTATTCATATTTGTCCTAAGACCCATCACTTTTTCGACGTATGAAAACATTAAAAAAAAGAGGAAAAAGAATATCAATAGATCACTATAATTATTCGCATGCTAAAATAAAATTCTAAAAGCAGCGTATATTTTCTTAAAAAAAAACAAACTGGTTCATTCAATTTCAAGCCGTGAAGTAATTCCAGTATCAAGTACAAGTAGATTAATCCTATTCCCTGCCGCGCAAATCAGCCGTTAATAAATCCTTCCGCACAACCAGGAAGCCGTGGAAATAAATTACCTTAGCAGAGGCCGCGGTGTATTTTGACCATACGAGCGGCATAAAGGGGGTGAGAGAGAGAGAGGGAAAGAAAGCGGGTCGCGATGGACGGCGATAAGGGCGCGAAAAGGAGCGCGCCGTCGGGATCATTGGCTGCAATAAATTCGGCCGCGCGTCCTTCTCCGTTTATTATCCCAACCGCAAGCCTTAACAGCCTGGCACGCGATTCCTGAAACGATAAAAGGTTACGGGAGAAACGAAGTCCAGGAGCAGTCGCGCAGACGTCTGAACTGTTTGTTTGTCTCACTCACCCTCCCTCTCTCTTTCTCCCTTTCTCTCTCCGTCCAGTAGCGCTTCTCTTTTTTCTCCTTTCCATCGAGCGTCGCCCTCGTAAAACAGCCGCGCTCGGTGCTATAGCTAATCCTGAGGGCACGAAGTGCCTCGTTCCTTTGTCAAAGATAGCACCAGGGATATTTATGGGCGCGCAATGTTCGATTCTGCCCGCTTTTCCTTTTATTTGCCGCACCGCGCAACTGCCATTCGTCATATCTCGATGGACGCCCCGGGAGAGGGAAGTCCCGAAAGGGAGGCGCAAGTTCGACACGCTCGGATGATGGATCCGCGAAATGTCCCGATAATAACCGCCTCGATTTGGGCGACCGTCTTATCGCGAATGACGATCCGCGAATCGCAGTTTCACCACGGTGGGAATAGGAATGAAAATAAGCACGTGAATGCGCGCGATATTCCTCGAAGGTGAGTTTCACGGCGAACCTTTTCAAAATAAATTCACTTTTATATCGACTAATATCGCTTCGATGATCGTATCGAATTACACGACGGATAATTACACGAGCAGCGGATAAATTATGATGTACGATACGAGAGTCCTACGTGATTCTCGTTAAAGCAAGGCGCGCAGTCATCTCGCTAGATTAATTGCGTCCTCGAAGATCTCGCCGCTCTTCCAAGGCATCCACCTTCCAACACGCTCGACTTCGACTCGCGGCTCGAAGCGTGGGAGTATGTAAATCGCGTGGAAAAATCCAGTGGCGGAGAGGTGAAAAGGAGAGGTGGAATTTATGCACGCCACGCGACACGTCTGGGGACTAATAACTTCTGGGATGTCCGTGGGAGGACCGAGGGCACTATATATGCGCCGTGACAAAAACGACTTGTGCACGAGAGTGACGAGCGGGGTGGGCTGAATATCGTAAACGAGAAGCGAGCGGGATCGAGAGAAGCCTAGGGCTTTAACACTAAAACCACGGAAGCGGTCGAAATGAGCGGTCAGTCGTTTCTTAGAAGAATTGCTGTACTTCCTGGGAGGCCTTTTTTTTGTGGTTTTTCGTGATTCCAACCGCAAAGTGTAAATCGTTCTATCGATCTATGGATGTCTCTTCTTAGTTCTCTTTTTCTTTAAAGGATATATGATATATGCTGTGCATAAATATGTCGAGAAAGTGATTAGTAGGTTTAGTGTTAAAGTATAAAATAACTAACATTGTTTTTTGTATGACTCTCGAAAATCTCGATATTCTTATTTCTCTACACGTTGATTTCGTTTCTGCTAAAAGGATTTTTCTACCTTGGCCAGTCTATTTTTTTAAGGATGGTATACATAAATTATATCCAGAAAGTGGTGGATTTAGCATTAAGGCAAGAGATCGATCATAAAATTCCTTGGTCTCTTTAAGGCCTCTTTTTCAATAAACGCTCTTCGCAGCGGGAAGAAGTTTCGAATCCAATGCCTTTCGCGCACACGAGCAGCCCGGAAATTAGTCGCATTTTTTACCTCGCAGTTTTCAGGACGCGGAGAATCGAGAAACGCTTTGGACCCGTCGATGCTCGCTTCACTGGTCGAGAATCGAGAACCGATCCCACGACGATTTCTGAGCTAACTCCTAATTTATCCAGCCCCTCCTCCTCCTCCTCGAGGGACAAATTGAATTTCCCTGGAGAAAAGAGAGAGAGAGATAAGTGGAGAGTCACGTCTCGCACCATTCTTCCTTCTAATCTTCGTCCACTCAAACGAATTCTAATTTATAATCTTTATAAGAGTCTTCTAGACCTACTGTGGCGTAGTGGACTTCCACGCGAGAGACCCAGGCTCGAATCCCACCCATCACCGATTCGAAATCCACCTTAAACCGTGGATCCTAAACCAAACGACTTCAGCTATCGTTGAAAAATTGCTTAAAAAAATTAATCAAAAGAAGAAGAAGGAAAGAAGATTCCACTGGTCAAAGTACTTAACACTAGAACTACCAGCCACTTTATCGGCATATTTAAAACACCATGGATATCATTAAAGAAAAGAGGAGAGTAAATAGAAATCTCCGTAAATCAAAATGATGATCTAAATACTGTATGAGGATCATAGAAAATCTCAAACAATACATCCTTATAAAGCACTACGATTTTTTAAAGCAACGACTGACCAGTCATTTTGACTCGTTTGGTAGTTCTAGTGTTAATAACGATACCATCTACTCCGCGAACCAAGAGAAGAATCTACACCCCCTCTCCACAGACCACCAGAGAACATTCTCTGAAATTAGAATAAGAGAGCCAGAGAGAGAGAGAGAGAGAGAATTACAGAGAAGGAGAGCGGCATATACCTTGAATAGAAAAAGACAGAGGGCAAAGAGAAAGACACAGCGACACCTGTAAAACGCATGGTCCCTCTTCCCTCGATTTATCTTCTCGCCAGCCTCTGGCAGGCTTTTTTTTTCTTTCTCATCGCGCCGCGAAAAGTCTGAGTGCAGCCGAGGGCTTTCCTGGTCGGTGCGCGGGGCCAGGCGCTGGCGGAGGAACGCTCCGAGTGGCTCTCGCCCTTATCCGCGGGAAAGACGCTCGCGTTTTGCTCCGGCGATCTCGCATTGTTCCCTTTTACAACGTTGGCCGGTGCTCGTGGAGAAATCCGTAGCAAGGGGCTTATCCTCCGAGACGAGCTCAACCGCTTTGGCGAATCTTGTTTCTTCATTTTTTTTCTTACGAGCCATCGAAGTCGTTTCCTTATGTATATTAAGCGTGCAACCTGCCGTGGACAAGTTTGAATCGTAAATGTACAGCGAGTTTTCTTAGGATAAAGCTTGGATTTAACAAAAAAGAATCCAGCGGAGACAAAGTTGCGTATATGATCGTGTACTGAGGTTCGAGAAAGGTTGGAATATTTCGATAGAAGTGAGCGTATATGTCGGAGAAAGCGTGGAGGCTTTTCACTCGATATACTATTCCATATATAAGCCTATACCGTATACTTTATGAATGAGATAATGAATCTTCGATTTGCATTTTTAATTATGAACCTCCGTACTTCTTTTCATGAAAATTACTTCTCGCGTGAATTTTGGGGCGCCTTCTAATCGACCTTGCGATTAATGCAGTCATCCTTTATGATTACTCGATCCTTTGTATTCTTTATATTCTTAATCCTTGTATTATTAATGATCCCCCGTTATCCCTGTAATCCTGTATTATTAAAGATCCTTTGTAATGCTCGCAATCCTTTATAATTAATTTATCCAGGTCCCTGGAATGATTGGAATCAGGGCTGACTCGTTCCTCGGATGTACGCCCTGGGATCGATCGAATTATGATAAAACGCGACCTCGAAGCGCGTCCCTTGGGCGGCCAATGCGACGTGGATCTTTACCATTGACTTACGATTATACGACGCTAACAGAGCTGTGGTACACACGGATCTAGGTGTCGCGGGAGGATCCAGAAGTGATGGATGGGATTTGAGTCGGGAGTTTTTTCACATCCGGAACATTTTTCATTCGCTATGACACTCTGTCCCAACTGTATACCTTTCTTATCGCCCTAATACGCTGAATATCCATCGCACGTTCCGTGAATAAGTTAGGCGTGAAAAAGGCCGGAATTCTGTTTGCCTTTCTTAAATAAGAAATCCCCACTGATACTTGCCACGATATATCCTAATAGTGACTTTCTGCGAGAAGTAGAGAGAATAGTGACTTTCTGTAAGAGTTTTCCAGCATCGACCAGAGCTTCGTTTCTCTCTCTTGAAACCACCTTCTATCAGACTGAGTAAATAACACTGGAACTACCAAAGTAGTCAAATAACTGGTGGTTCATTTCTTTCAAAAATCGCAGCGCAAGATTTTCCACGATTTTCACGAAGTATTTAGATTATTATATCGATTTCTTCGAATTTCCTTTTGCTCTCTTTTTTTTGTAAGACGTATACGGTTTTCTAAATATGTCCAGAAGGTGGCTAGTGTTATCATCGAGCCATTAACGCGCTTTCCGTCGGACGAAATCATATTGGGTTTGACGCAAAATCGCTCGCGCGAAGTACGCACGAAGGTTTTGTTTGAAGATACTCGTGACGCGGAGGGGCGAAGAGGGCGGGAGCTCTTAAGCTCCTAGCATATGGCATGACGTAATCGCGGCTGTGTCGTAATCGTCGGTGCCAAATAGAATTACAGCCGAGTTCCGTTCGGAAAAAGCAGAGTATCCAAGGACTCATTCAATATCGACCCTTCGCAGCCGAGTGGGCGGGGACATTGGCGATATTTTTTCGCCGCTTAAAATCGAAAGCAGAAAACTAGAACTCTCCCCACTTCTCTTTAAACACCACCTTTGGTGAGAATTTTAGTTGGAAGAAAGTCACGATAAAAGGTGTGTTTGTTAAGACTTTTGCTTTCTTTTGGAAAAACCTCTGAATTTTGAATCGTACGATTTTGATACATCTCCTGCTTGCTTTTATATCATCACACGCAGTGTAATAATTTAACCTTCCATAGACCCGCGTAGCTTTCAGGATCCATTTTAATATACGAACATTACCAAATAATTCTACCTTTTCACAAGATGACGTATACGTCTTAATTATACAATGTTCCTGAGATAATCAATAACAATATTGACCCGAAATATCAAAGCGAATACCTTACGAGTTGTGCAAAACTTGCGGATGTAATTCTGCTCATAGAGGGTTAAGCGGTCTTGTAAGAATTCAAAGGTATCCCTGATGTTTTATTTTCTACCCTTTTCAAGCTTCAGCACCGGGATAGCAATCCGTTGGTTCTGGTCTTACATATGAATTATTCCCCGCGGTTTTTCACCGGGGAGGCGATGCATCGGGCAGAAAAATTTCACGGATGCGCCCCTCGTTTGTTCTATCCGGCTACGAACTGGTCGAGGGCCATTGGGTCGATTAATTGCGCACATTACAGGGAGCTCTTCGCCCCGAAATATCCCCCGGTGCGTAATGCCGGGATACAAACGAGCTGCCGACAGCGGTGAATTAATTCCCACGTGACGCGCCTTGGCACGTGGACCCTTTGTCAATCCGCGAGGAGTTTTTGCCCGGGCCCGGAGCCAATATCACCGCGCTCCTCCGTCCGCGAGTAAACTCTCTGGACGCCGTTCATCGCCTCGATATGTCAAACGTCGTCGTGACGCGTGCCGCGGAGTAAAGCACATTATAGAGCATTAGAGCGCAAGCCTGGCGAGCACAAATTGCATCACGGGGCGCATGAATGACCGAAAAATCCCCGAGTCTGTGTTAATATTGGCGATAGCGATTTTTCACGATGTTTAATCTCCCCAATTTCACCTCGTATTTGGCGATTTTTATCGGAAGTAGTAGTGTGTGCAGGGGTAGAGTGAAAGTGTGTATATGAAAAAATATTGTATTACTATATAATATAATATTTTATATTATTACATAATATATATGACTACAAATATAAATATTATTACTACGTAATATTGTACTACTACATATAATTACATAATATAATATGACTACAAATATAAATATTATTGCTACATAATAAAACATAATATTTTACGAATAACATTGTAATTCTATATGAAACGAAGGCACGCATTGGACGAACGAGTAAGTGTATCCATATGCTAATAAATATGGAATAAACATAGAAATACTCGATGCCAGAGGAAAAACGCGATTCATCTTATACCACCGCGATGCTCTTATGAAGCTACAGTAGTATCATGGATAAAATCTCAGACCCCCACGTGGAACAACCGAGTTTCAAATTCCATCGCTCTTCCAAAAATTTACATGACGCACCAGTGATTCAGGATCGAGCTTAAAAAACAGCGGGTCCAAGGCCAAATGGCCAGAGCAGTTAGGGGGCTTGGGAAAAAGGTGGACGGGAGAGCGAAGC
Organism: Ampulex compressa; assembly: GCA_038496175.1. Classification (NCBI taxonomy): domain Eukaryota; kingdom Metazoa; phylum Arthropoda; class Insecta; order Hymenoptera; family Ampulicidae; genus Ampulex; species Ampulex compressa. The sequence goes on from JBCFXI010000706.1 coordinate 51,556, forward strand.
GCGTTTGCGGAGGACGGATATGCTTTTTCGCGGAGCTTTTTCGAAACTATTGTCCCCACGAAGCAGGGGACGGTCCGATGGCACGACGAGTGCCACTGGCCAATGGTTTTTGCGGGGATCAGGAAGAGCCATTGCCCCATAACGGAACTGCGGTCTGTCCGACGCGGTCCAATGCGCAAACTGCTATCGAAGCCCCAAATTGGCACTCGTTTCTCGCTACAAGCCGTTCTCGACGTTACCTCGCTTACCACGGAAGTCGAATCAACGCTGCACGATAATTTACCGTGATAATTGCGGGACGCTCTGCGAGCCCGCCGAAGGCCCAGGTAATTAATTGATTTGAGAGCATTAATTTAGGTTGGGTCGGGCGGCACGTCGAGAGGTAAGAAGTGGAGTGGGATGAGCGGCGATCGAGTGAAGAATTAGGTAATTAGGAATTCTTTATGACTTCGATACTTGTATATTTACGATTTTTAACACCAGAACTACGAGCCACTTTCTGGGCATATTTAAAACACCGCGTACATATTAAAAAAAAAAGGAGAGAGTAAAAAGAAATTTGACTAAATCAAAATGATGATCTAAATACTGCATGAAAATCATGAAAAATCTAAAAAAATACATCCTTATAAAGCACTAGGATTTTTTAAAAAAACAACTGACCAGTCATTTTGGCTGGTTTGGTAAGTCTAGTGTTAATGATTATAAGGTTTACTTATATGAAAGTATGGAGAAATCTTTCTGATTAATGATTTCCGTGTCACTTAGATCTTAGCATGCGATAAGTGGATATAAATAACCGAGATGGGTATACGAGAATTTATGATAAGGAATTAAATCAGGCTAACAAAACGTTATATCGGTGTGAGGGTCTTAAATCTCTGCTAAATCAATCTGAAGGGTGAGACTTGCCCTCTGATAAAAACCCCTTGTTTATTCACCAGGACGAGCTTTATTTTTATCTGGAGAAGTTCCAGATAAAATGCGCGGATCGCCAAAGGAGGCGTGAAAAAAAGTCGCGAGAAATTGCTGCCTTTGCAGGTTTGCAGATGTTTCTCGATCGGAAAAAGTCAAAGAAGTCGGAGGAAGCTTCTCGATCAGCACGTTTCTCGACAACCACGAAATTCGCCCGCTCTTTTCTTCGTTAGGCCTAATTGGAATAGCATTGCAGCCGCAAATGCCGCCTATTCGCGAATAGGATGGAAAATGAATTATCGATCGGTTCTCCAGAATCCTCCAATACGCGTTTTGTACGTTTAATTGGTCATTATGAGTATAGCCGCTCGTTGAAATGCAGGATTCGAGGCTATTGATCAAAATCAAATAGGTTTTGGAACGATCAATGATTTCTCATTCAATTACAGATGAAGTATTAAGATTCCTTATTAAGTATTAACAAAGATTCGAAGGAGGTCCTTGGAACGTCCATGAATCGTGACACGAGCAGAAAAATAGCAGAATCGTTTCTTACCCTTAACACTAGAACTACCAGCCACTTTTTGGTCATATTTAGAACACCACGTACATCTTTAAAAAAAAAAGGGGAGAGTGAAAGAAAATTTCAGTACATCAAAATGGTGATCTCAATACTGTATGAAAATCATCGAAATTTTGAGGGAAAATTTTTCTGAATTCGAAATCCTAATTCGCAATGCAGTGTACGGACCATTAATCAGGGTGCGTGGACAATGCATTAGAGAAGCGAATAATCGCGAAATTCCAGGGGCGTCGCGCATTTTTTTTCCTCCACCTGTAATCGCATTTTACACTTTAATTACGTATCTACGGTAAACAGGGCGCGCTTTACGCCAGCGACTCGCGCAGGGAGAATTGCATTCGGTATAATTATTCCGCACTGCGTTCGAATGCGTGCTGCTTACACGCTTCTTCCCTGCATTTGCTATTTCACACGCGTAAAGTCGATCCACGTAAAACCTCCGCTTTTTCTCTATCCGTTGCATTATCAATATCCTACTGTGCACCAATCAATGTATTAGGCGTGCAACATTTCCTCCACTGTTTTTCTCTCTCGAAATTCGAAGCTTTATCGAAAAAACTGGTTATATGTTTATTATTCAAATTATTGTCCATCGTTGTCCACCACTTTCTCTCATCTTTAGTGTATGAATATTACATAGAAAAAGAAAACCGCTACTTGCTTCTGAAAGCATCCGTAGTAAAACGGTGGAAGAAATATTGCAGACCTAATATTTCATGGAGAATAAATTCTACGATAAGCGGAACTCTCTATTCTCCTTTCCTCGCAAGTTTTATTCCGCCAGTTATGCCGCTCGCCATTCCTTTCAGGATTGACGAAGTCGGCGGAAAGCTAATATTTAAACGGTGCACGTGTTGCGCCCAAGAATCCAAAGTCGAGAGGCTAGATTTGGGGCTGGGCTTTCCGCGTGGGCCAATCCGCGTTTCCATTCAGCACAGCCGGCCGCCGCTTACGAGAGTGCTATTGCTCATCTCGCGAAATCACGGGCCACGAAGGACGGGTCGTAAAACTCCTCCGCCGATTTAGCGCGCATCCTGGAAATTTCATAACTTCCACGAGTCGATAATGTTCCCACATACTGCGAGGCAGCCTCGATCGTGGCGGCCTTTAGCACCTTGTTGGGGCGAAACTACGGCCGTTTGCGGCCTCCCCTAACGTTTTATTAATGTCGTCGAAAAACATCGTTGTTTGTTGCATCGAACTGTAGCGCGGAAATAATTTCATCATCGCGCTTCTAATCGAGCTCGACTCCCATTTTCTCGGGAACCATTTGAAATTTTTTGGATAAATAATAAAAGTAATAAGCAGCTTTCGAGCTGACAGATTAGGTTCTTTTTTAGCGCGAGTGTTCATCAGGTTCGGGATGATAATGGGAATTGAGACTTGATTATTAATGCGAGGATGATTAAGGCGGAACTTTTTAACTCTATCAGCGTGCACGCTTCGACCTTTCTGTGTAACCTTTAAATAAAATCCTGAATAAATAATCTGCCATTGAAACTTATTATAAGTCGTGACACGGATAGGAAACTATGTCACGGATGAATGGTTAGAATATCGTACTTCCGGTGACTTTCAGGAGAGTATATAAAATGTAGATATCATTAAGTATATGTTTATAATTATTGTCAGTGGTGTAGGTTTCGATAGATCCTAAAGCCAAGCTTCGGATAATTACCATAATTAGCTATGTTTCTAGCAATTTGCCGAAGAATATATGCAATTATCTCTGGTACGATAGAGCCTCGAGAAATTGGATATCGGTCGTTGGTGCGGCGAGAGCAACGAACGATTCCTCGTTTCGATAACACGTACGCGACGACACACCGAGAGCCTTGGCCCGGATAGAATTTTTCGAGCTAATTCCAGCAATTGGCACGAATCACCGATCGTTGCAGGACTCTGATAATTTAACGATCGTCTCGCGACCTCTCGAGGATCGTCCTTTTAGCTACAGCTAACTCTTGGTTTTTAAGATTTTTGGGTGAGGCGATCGAACTCCTTTTTTCTCATTATCGAAGGAAATAATTTATAGGAAATAATTATATATAATAATTGATTGATTGATTGATTGATTGATTGTACAAGGAAGTAAACCGAGTTAAGAATAGACATTTTTTATTGAGTGATTTATCGATTGATATTATTGTATATCATGTATAAAAAAAAGTTGTTGGACTGAAAGTCCTCTAATAAAAGTACTTCTAGGATTAAGGATAGACAAGTGGGTTTGATGCATTTGCATCCTTAAGCGGAATATTCCGCGCTCCGTATCACCAAGCGCGGAATATTCCGCGGGATGTAAAAAGGTCGTAGGTACGGAATTAACTTAAATCCAGGAATTCTGTGTCAGACAAAACCCGTTGTCAGAGAAACTGGTAATTGTCATTGGCAAAGGACGCTGCTCGAATTTGCGAGGGACACAGAATGAGAACTGAATGTGACCGAATAAACCATGAATTGTGGCAGAATATTCGTTGTTTTGTCCCTTCACCGCGATCCGCATTTAATGCGTTTATACCTGATTTGTATTAAGCGACGATTTACGGATCCGACGCAGCGGTTAACCTCGGCTTTTATAACATCGAGCCAGTGCGACGAATTGTTTGGCCAGTCAATGTTTTTATGTGACGTTGAAACGGAAGATTCGGAGGCTTCGTGGTTTAACACTAGAACTACCAGCCACTTTCTGGGCATATTTAGAACACCAACTACATCTTTTAAAAAAAGGGGAGAATAAGAGGAAATTTTAGTAAATCAAAATAATGATATAAATACTGCATGAAAATCATGGAAAATCTAAAAAAAATACATCGTTATACAGTACTACGATTTTTTAAAGAAACGACTGATCAGTCATTTTGACTGGTTTGACAGTTCTATTGTTAATATTCTATCGTTAATAATAATATTGTAATCCGATTGTTAATGGCAATGGCGGTCGATGTCTCGTTTCTCGTTCGCCTAACAGAATTGCAGAACTGTATAAACCGAATATAAAACTGTATAAACCAGGTTGTATCGGTGTGAGAAAAATGTTATCCCGGTTTATGATTATGATTGGACTGAAACTTGTCCTGTAATATATAATCGATGTCTCGCCTTAACTATTTTGTTGCGCATGCCAGTAACGCTTAGACAATGCAGAGCTCTGCGTAGAATACTATGCGCTGGATTCAAACGAGAATTTCGAACGTCCGATCGCGATATTCTGCAAATGTTTGTCCGTCGATATCGTAATAACGTCATCGAGGATACCTGACGCTCGTAGAACGCGAGCTTAGCTTTTGATTTACTCGTTTGCAGTCCAACCGAATTAATCCATCGCCTAAGCGCATTTACGCTCGCCGATCTCGTTAATCAGCATTACAAGCCTTCGCGTAAAAGCTTGGCGATGCGATTACCATAATTACATTCATCAAGTGAGATGATGAAAGTTTATATAGACCTTGGGTTGAGACATTATATCCTTGCACGGATTAAGGAACTTCTATATCCAATGATCTAAGGAGAAACTGATACGAAATCGATCGAAGGACCAAAACCAAAAAAGAACGAGGACAATAAACCTCGTGTAATATTATACACGATTCGTGTCCTTTTATCATCATTATATTTACACTAATAGTAAAATATTATTCCTTGTTTTCGATTACCATATCTTCATTGATATCTTTTACTAAGAGGCGATCGATTCTCGAACGAGTTAATGTCCATCCGTCTCCTTGGTTAATAGATAAACGTTCCAGGCAGCTCAAGCGTGGCATCCTTCGGGACACAATGCTTGAATTAATGTTTATTTATACGCACGTCGATACGATAATGTCTTGGAACCGTAGCCAGGGCCGGATATGCAAACGACGGTTTACGTGAAAGCTCCTTCTTAGGTACATTCCGATGTTACGTCGGTGGCGCACGATACACTTGCCACCGTATGCAAAGCACAAAGGGCAATGCGATTTGAAAGGAGTGCAGCGACTTAACATGCCCTTTGACGCGCGTTTCCAGTTGCTGAGCCATTAAGAAGCACGCGCATGGATATGCAGTGCAGCTTAGGAACTCTGTCTTCGTATCGAGATAGGGAAAATCATCGAAACAACAATTTCCACAGCTTCATTTCGCGCTGTTTTATAATCAGTATCGCTATTAATGTCATAAATAATCCGAGCGACTCGAGCAGTGGGTGAGAAAGATTAATTAAAGACACCGGTCAGTTATTTCTTTGAAAAATTGTAGAACTTTGAGACGCGCTCGCTTCTGACATTTTTCATGATTTTCTTGCAGCCTATAGATCGATAAATTAATTTGTTTACACTTTTCTTTCATCCTCTTTTTCTTTAAGGATACATTTAGTGCACTTAAACGTGCCTGGAAAATGGCTGGTAGGAATAGCGTTAAACGAGCAAGCAGGTGCAGGCAAAGAAAAGAAATTCGATGATCTTTTAAATATATATAAAAATACAACAAGGATAATCGTCGAATTGAAAGATATAGAGAAAACGAGGTAGAACAGAGTGCAAGAAAGAAGAAGGAAAATAATCTTTAATGTGATTCAACTATGGACTTTTATTTGATACGTACTTACAACGAAGCCTTTCCTCGGTAACGAGATTTTTCACCAGAGATTAAAGGAGCACAGGGCCAACAATGCGAAGAAGAGTTTCTTAATTTAAAGGATTATAAGAACAAGGAAAGAAAACAAATTGGAGGAAAGGTCGAGAGAAAGTGTTCCTCGACACGATTCAATTACCTTTTGCGCAATGCACACGAAATATTCCTTCAGCAGTGAGTTTTCTTCTCTCGGGCGAACTTAGCAACGATGGATGCCAAAAATTAAAGGAGCAAAGAGGGCGGGGAAAATATTACTGGACGCACGCCACGTATCAAGGCGCATCCGCATCGTCGAAACGCATTTCCCGGCGGATCTAGGAAGCGTGCATTACGCCGTTTCTCTGCGTTCCCGCAAGAGCCCTCGTTCCTCCCTGTTTCCCACGCCAGTTTTACTATCGACATTCTGCCAGGATACACTTCCAAGTGAGTCTGCGGAGCGGGAAATAAAAAACACGGCGGTTCGGGGAAAGCAGGGAAATCCACGCGAGCCGCGACCGACCTTATTAACCCTTTGCGGTTCGTGAAGCATTCGTTGCTTTAGCGCCGAATTAATTTACGATCGAAGGGATCTGTACGAGCAAGAACACCTAGGATAAGTTTTCGAAGTGAGAATTCGATTCGTGGTAATTGGAAAGAGCGCCTTGAAATTTGGATTCATCGTGCGGATCTGCGAGTGGCGGGATCAAGGAGAGCACGTTTGTACAGTGGAATTAATACTAGAATTACACGAGCCACTTTATGGGCATATTTAGAACACCGCGTACATCTTTAGAAGAAAGGGGAGAGTAAAGGGAAATTTGAATAAATTAAAATTGTGATCTAAATGCTGCATGAGAATCATGGAAAATCTCAAAAAATACATCCTTATAAAGCACTACGATTTTTTTAAAGAAACGACTTTTGACTGGTTTTTTTAGCTATTTGCCAGACATGTTTAAATATACTAAATATATCCTTAAGGAAAAAGAGGACGAAGAAAAAGTGTCGATACATTTATTTATCGATCCTTACGCTGCAAGAAAATCACGATGAATCTCAGAAGTGATCGCGTCCGAAAATTCTACGATTTTTCGAGGAAGACACCGAGGAATAGTGTTAATAGTAACAAGGTTAAGACCACAGAAGCCGTGTTTTTCCGTCTTTGAATTCCACTTTGCGCGCATTGCCTTTGCAAGGACGATATCTTTACGGGCTTAATGCGATGCATTAAAAGGCGATTAAATCCCCGTGTCGTCTGGGAAGATTACGAGCCCCCTAGTTGCCACGGCATCTGCTACCAGGGCTCCGAAGTTACTTGCAAGAGGAGGGTAGCGAGTTATCCTGGCTTCGAATACCGCGAGAAGCCTCTCAATGCGCTTTCCCTCGTGCTTCCGCTAATAAAACTCGGTAATAAAGCAACTCTATCGCGTCGTCGGCATTAAACCGCTCAACTTTCCACTTAACACATTAAGAGCCGGTCACACGAAATTACGCTTTCTGCTGGTTCGCCATCAGCCTCCCCCGACGTTTCTTCTCGAAGTTTCCGAAATCAGCTTTGCATTCAAATCTATTCGCGACGCTCGGAGCTGTGAAATATTTGTCAAGCATGCGATGGTCTCTGGAGCCTACGATGGTCCTTAACCCTGTCCAGAGCAAATTACTATTTATAATATGAAAATTAAATTTTGAAGAGACACTATTCATAGTGGAAACGAATTACAAAAGACAGTGTAAGTAAATTATATGCCAAATAACATCATAGCTTTGGAAAGGATTTATGATCAACGGTTATAGTTATAGTCAAAGGTTATAGGTTTTTTTTATATTCTCATTTGTTTTTTGCGTTGGAAAGTGTTATTAATCAACGATCATTCGAAAGATACAGATTTAACCGCTGACCGATTACTCATCATGGATCTTACATTACGAATTTCTCATCGTCACTAAAACTTTTATATATGACTTCTTATTTGCTTTTTTTTTTTTTCATAAAATTCGTTACTGTGCACAGGCAGATATCGACGTGGAGCACACGGAATGCTCGTCGAGAGCGCGGACAAATGTTTCGCCGGCTCTTTAAGGCCGCGGATTGAAAGTGGGAGCGCCTTTCAAGCTTCCAGGGAAAGGAGGGCCTGCGTTTCTCTACGGCGGACCCTAAGAAAGGCCACACGCCCCTTGCGTGATTACAAAAATTGCGAGGGCAGCATTTTATGTTTTGAAAGGCGCGGGGCCACCGCATTGAGCACTCTCGAGACACCTGCGAGGACATAATGAACGCGAGACGTGCGTGCTAACAGATTATTTATGCGCCGCGAAATAATTCACATTTCGAGGACGCGCCAGCATTCGTGGCGCCTGGACCGTTGCTGTCCTTTCAGTATTTTTCGTCCACGTTCGAAGGTTCCCTGTGATATTTATTTTTGCCCATGGCGCGTGGAATATTTGTCCTTTTGAATTTCTGGATTTCCGCTCAGTCTCTCCCTCTCTCTCTCTCACTTCCTCGTCCATTCGTTCGCTCAAACAAGATGTACAGACGGACCCAGTAATTTGTTCCACCCTCAAAGGGGGCAAGGAGAAGCTAGAATACGATCATGGCGATGTCAGGACATATTTAATAATATTATTCATAGAAACGTGGAAGTACAACATTATACATCCTAATATAACTTATTGATAGTCTAAGAAGGGAAGAGAACGAAGTATCTTTTAAAATTGGAAAAATGCTCTTCGAGAAGAAACTTTTGCATCAGAATCATTACAAATTCAAGTAATTGTGCGAGGACTGATTATTAATCGTTACTTTTCAGAACTGTAATGCACTTTTTCAGTTGTAAAATAGTTCTTTTCAAGGTTATGACACGGTTCTTGACTGAACTACAATTTATTTTACACTGGAACGATTAGTCAATCAATTAATATTACGAGTCCAGCTTCTCGCCCCTCTTGAGAGGTCGTGGAACAAATTAATAGGTCTGTACGTCCAGGTTTTAAGATAACGAGGATCTCGAAACTCTTTTATCTCGCCAGGTTTTAAGATAACGAGGATCCTTTCGAAGCCGCACGTTTATCTCGCGAAATTTCCTCCTCCCCCGTTGCAAGGAAGACGAGATAAAACTCGATCCCTGACGCGAGCCACGCAGCCTGCTCCCACGCAGAGCGGAAGCGACTTTGAAATTGAATCCTTCGCCTCCAGATCCGCGCAGGGAACTTGCCGCTTGTCGCTCGTATTTCCGAGCACGATCGTCGGGAGTAATTCGTAGGACTGTTGGCGCGAAAGAATCGCGAGTAGTTTGGGTATTAGAAATTGCGGGGATAGCCGCGCATCCAATTTTCGCGTAATTCCTTTTGCGCTCCATGGAGAATAACCGGATTACGTGTTCTTTTTTTTCCCTTGCGCGCCTTCCGCAAGAGCTATTCGAACGTAGATATAAAATATTTATTAAAGTCGGCTATCCCGGCAAATCTGTTGCCTGTCCAAAAAACACGCCCTCGAACAACGAGCGTTTCTCTCGCGGAAAAAATGACTATCGGATAAAACGAATATTGGCGGACGATAGGTGTTTTTTTTTTTTTGCGCGCGTTTTTCCATCGATTCGACGAATACTGGGATAATCCGTCTTCCAAAGTGACAGTAATTGCGAAAATAATCATGCGGAGAGCGAGAGGATATCCGCAATGGAGAAATTCCCGATATAAACGCAGGATTTTTAATGCGACTAGGAAATACTTGAAATCGTGATATAAAAACAGTATCTCTCTGCTGCAGCAATTGTGCGATTAAAACAATTCATTCCCCTCGATGTCCATCCGTGGATACTTCATCGATCCACAAAAAACACTTTGACAACCTCCAATTTCCAAAGAATTATGAAAAAGCCATATCCTTCGATCTATTCAGCATGATTGAAGGTCTCGAGGTGTCTCAAGAAATCCAAAAGAAATTCAGTATTTAGTATTTCACTAAAATGAATAATATAATTTAGTATTTAGTATTTAACTAAAATAAATATTTAACTAAAAGAAATTATTTATTTAGTATAAAGCATTTAACGGGGACTCGTAAGTCGCGTTCCAGTGTCCTTACACGATACTCGAAACTCCATTAGCCATGGAGGTTCCTCCGATGAATGTCGTTCGACACGCGGATTGACTTGGCCGCGTCTCCGTGCAGAAATGGCGCGTCAGAAAAGTTTGGCTGCACGCGAAACGACGCAAATATATATTCCCGCGGGACGATAATTCGAAGCACTTCATCATCGAGGTCCGCGGGAATATTTCGCAGTAATTAAGTAGAGATAATGATCGCTCGATGGCGAGGCATCGCAGGGTCTGCCGCAGCGGATCGTTCCCGGCGCGTCCTCGATTCGCCTTACGAAAAGGCCACCTATTTCGTCGATGGGATTCATAATGACGCCCAGAGTGGAAATTGGGGAGGAATGGAAATGAACTTGAGATCTAAAAGTCTGAACGATCGGGCCTTCGAGGCTGCTTTATATTCGGCCGGAGTGTGTACCAATCAACCACTGAAAAATTATTCACCGCGGCGAGCTTTCACGTTTTCGTGGTAATTCAATGCGCCTCCGCGAAATATGGCGGGGAATAATCGGAAGTGATACTGCAAAGGGATTCCTTTTTCGAGATATTTGGAACATTGTGAAAAAAAAAGTAATATATATTTTTTTTATATATATTTTTAATACATATCTTTTATATATATGGTTGGAGAAGGGTTGGAACAGTCTTTCCAAAGAAAAATTTTGAACTCCGAACTGTATTTATCACAAAATATTCAATTATATTGTATTACATTATTAATTATACAACCGACTTCATCGAGGAATATTTCTATCACATCCTAATAGTGTAACATCGATTATAAAGGATAACTTTGATCCGAGTATTTTTAACCATCGCTCTTAAAAGTACAGCAAAGTATACACCGTGGAAGCGAGTATAGAACGAAGGATACGCTTCAAACGGGTACGAAACACGCGCGCCTTTATAATAGTAGCCTAACATATGTCCAAGAAGAACGAGGAACTCGATAAAGCCGTTGGCGTCGATAACGACGCACGCCTTTGATACTTCGATGGTTATGGTGCTATCGTAAAAAGCGCGATACGATCGCAAGACACATGTCCACGTCTCGAAGAGCTTATAGAAACACAGGCGCGTCTTTAAAAATAATATAGGAGGTCGTAACCCGCGGAGCGTACAACTGAAAATAAACCTTGGCGGCGCAGTTGGAAGGAGGAAAGGCCGAGCGGAGACACGCCACGACGATTCCTCTCTTTGATGGAAGCTGAGCACCACGGGCTCAAACTCGTCGGCCGTCGGTCTTAATATATCATTCTAACGAAAGATTTATCGAGCTCGCTCGATCGTTTCTGGTGGATGTTCATGTTGGGGCGTAGCGCGAAGAGCGACAGCACCTTCCGATCGAATATATTTCATTGTCGGCGATGGGAGAAAATTGCGAAGCGAGCGCGAATAAAGGATTATTTAAAGTAGATCTCGATTTTATATATATTTTTTTGATCTAATTTTTTATTCTTTCCTCCTAATTTTTTTCATCTATTTTTTATTACATTTATCAGATATATATATTTAGTTTTTTTTTATAAATATATCTGATTTTATATATTTATATATAAATATATAATTTTTTAATGTATATACATACATACATATCAAGTTTTTGTACATATATATTTAGTTTTTTTTAAATTTTTTTTTAGGGATCCGTTACTGCATAAATTCAATTTTTTTCTTTTTAAACTGTCGTGTCAGAATTTGAGTTTAATTTGCAGTGAAATTTCAAACAGAGTTTTCACGAAGATGCCTTCGTGGCTCTGTTAAGAAACATTATTTCGAAGAAGCACGAGAGCTCGCGAAAAGGCTCTGGTTGGATAAGCGCCGACAAAACCGATATTAGTCGGTCCTCGTCCCTCGCTCGGAACGAACAGAAGTTCCAGCCCTGAAATTTTTCTCCCCGCTCGTTTATCACGCCTCCTCTCAGCCGCGTAAATCAGCCCTTCGTCGGGTAATTAACATCGTTTATTCAACGTCGAGCAGCGCCGTGATTATATTCGCCTTTATGTCGAATGTCTGAGGGCCGATGTCGCCGTCGACACGCTTGCGATCTATTTTTACGTGGCACAACCGCGGTGAACCTCAGTGGTGCATCAACCGCTCGCTTTATCGGGGATAGACTCGAAACTCCTGAACTCGTCGATGAGAATATCGCGTGATAACCTGGAAACCGGATACTCAGCTGGAAACACCGATCCCCCGCCAAAATCTACTTAAAATCCTAGAATCGCTCATCGTTTCGCATAACAACTTGTCGAACTTACCTCTGGCAAGATCGCATCGCAAAGATCGCGATCCTAGAATTTTTACTCACCTCGCTTTATCTACTGGTATATAAAAAAACATAGAATCGCGTAAAAAATATAATTTAGAAATTGAAATATTAGATATACAACTGTCAAATGGAACGTACTTTGAACGATGAACTTATAACCAGTTTTTTTCTATAATAAAACCAGGAATTTCGGAAAATAAACCGGAGGAAGCAAAGTTCTACATTTAATAATGAACAAATAAAGACACTTGTCACTTTATAATCAATGACTGATCAATGAGTTCGTAATTAATATCGAATGCAAATGTAAGTTTTGTAGTCCACCGATCAAGGAGACGATAACGGGTTACTTTCTTCTCCATTTTACGTCGAAGCGGTCTTCGAATATTCCCTCGCGCTTCGGTATACGGGCTGCGATTTTCCAACGACCTCCGTGGAATGCAACAGTCTGCTAACAATGAGTGCTTATGCAAGTGATAGATAAACGGGCGTTGCTAACGGCCCCGCATAGGAATTCCGATAGGGGCAATGCATAACGTGTCCTATCTGCACCGAGCCCAATCGATAGATTCCTACGTCTCCCGAACTTTTCCTCTCGCCGCGTCCTGCAACGCGATTACTGGCAAACTCCGGCGTCGTCGAGCGAATGAATCGCTTTCGATCACGATTCCCTTAGCGCTTCGACCCTTAGCACCTCAAAGAGTTCGATCCGCTTCGCCAACGGGAACCAAATCGCGATTTATGTTGGAGGTTCATTACCAGGTATGCATTAAATTGTCTTTGGCATCTTTGAAAGATGATTTTTTTTTAGGTATAGAATTGATTCCGCCGTGGCGATCGATGGACAATACTTTGAATTATAAATGTGTGACTGATTTTTTACGATAAAGCTCTGATTTTGGTAGATAGACTGGCGGAAGTAATGTTGTACATGTAATAATGATCGGGCAAGGATTTTTTTCTTAGCCCTACTTCGTAGCTTTCCGCTGAATTCTTCATCGAAGCTCAATACTCGAAACCATCTCTCTAAAAGTTCCTCTAAAACTCGAGGAAAAACTTTTCTGAAAACTATACTTAAGCCTAGATACGCTGTTTTATATATAAAAATCGTGGGCTTACTCTTTGGCCTTCCTTTGGTATTTTCCCTTATTTTCTACACAGCGAGTGGTTTATCCCTATTTAAGGAAAATATCGCGACTTAAAAACCTCGAACACCGCATTAATAATCGTTACTAATAACCGTTGTTTATGATACTTATATCACGCAGTATTTATTATATTAATACCGGCCACTTTTTCGCCGAACCAACGGTCGTTGCCCGATCGTCTCTTCCCCTCGAAGAAGATCGAGCGCGTTAAAGAGGAAGTCCCACCGTGCGCCGCAACTCCGAGAGGAAATCGAATCCCCGACTCTGTCGAAGACGCGCTGCTCCTGCGCGGCAAACTTTGTCCTTTAAATCCGCGATATCAAAACCTGGCGAATTCTGGCCGGGACGTTGATCGATGTCCCGCAGCCGCCCACGAGTGCTTTGGACCGTGCAAATTTAACTGACGTATCGGCAGATTGCACTGCAGCCGAGGCCCCGCTGCTGAAATTCGAGGGCAAAACTTTTATTCCAGCTCGCCATCTTAGCGGCCGGCCAACGATGCACCTTCGTACTTTGACAGAAATAACTTTATCGAAGCCGTCCCTTACTTCTACGCCGCTGAACATTTGCCTGTACTATTTTAGATAAGTTGCGAACATGGCGACTGTAACGATGATTATCAATACGGAGGGAAGATGTATGGGAGCAAGCGGACCAGTGGTTTTTATAGAAAACTTTTGCGACATTTGGTATTTCAGGTGTGAATAAAAGTAGCTTCTGTCGCGATACATCGCTCCTCGCTTTTCGATGCTCGACTCGTACCCAAAGGTTGCGTTTTTCGATCAAACTCTTTCCGAACTCCCTTGCCTCGCCTGTGATGAATATGGCAAAGTTCCTCCAGCGTCCTTTTTTCCTATTAAATTTCGATTATCGAATAATACACTAGAGTGGTCTTCGTCTGAATTCCTATTGAATATATAGAGCGGGCCATCTACTGGTTTGTTTCTCTTAAATCTGTAATTTAATCTAAAATCTTTCTCTAAATCGTTCTGGTTTGTCGTTCTTAAATCGCGGACTCCAAGCTTCACGATAAAAAAAAATTCTGTTTTAAATATCGATGTAGACTCATTTTATAGCGTTGTTAAACACAAACTTTTAAATAGCCCACCCTTTATATCCAACACCACGCACCAAGTAGTAAATACGAAGCAGCACGAAACTCCCGAAGATGTTTAAATCAATTCAAAAATATAAACGACAAATCGATCTGCTCGCGAATACTCCACATCCACTATCAGGCCTCTGGTGTAATTAGGTATCAGTAAAAAGGCGATTCTGAAAAGAACCTTCAGATTAATTCTCGCATATACACACAGAAAGGAGTTTAGGCGTTTGGAGATACGCATATAGCCAAGGCTGTTTGCGTAAAAATCCAGAATGTCGGCTGGCGGTGGTAAGTTTAGGCGTCGTTCAGGAGCCTCGTTTGCACGGGGGATAATTAAGAAGACTCCCCCTGGTCGAGAGAGGGGATAACTCTCGGATTTTCCTAAGAGACGATGCTGCATAAATATTTGGGAGGGTTCGTCTCGAAGTTCGGAGCGTTGGCCGGCCGAGGGGGAATATCCTCGTCTCCTTTCGAGCGTGCGGGCCAAAAACTTCCCGTCTGCTTTCCATGAAAGCAAGACCGACGTTTTCCATGTAAGAGTCGCGTATCTTCCGGCGGAGGGGCAAGAAATATCGCGGCTCGAAAACCTCCGGGACGCGCGTCTGCATTTCAGGGGAGGCCCTTTGAATTCCCGAAATCAGAAAGGAATAAATCGACTCGTCGCGAGACACTAAAACTGTCCTCCTAATTTACGTGCCTCTTCCATGTCGCCTTTCGAATTCCGACTTTACCGCGTTATTCATACACGATGCCTCGATATTTCTGATATACAGAGCAAGAAGGATTATTTTATGGAACGAGTAGAACGAGTAGAAGCGAGAAGAATTATTTCATAGAACAAGTAAAACGAGTAGAAACGAGAAGAATTATTTCGTAGAACGAGTAGAACAAATAAAAACAAGAAAAAGGATTTCATAGAACGAGTAGAACAAATAAAAACGAGAAGAATTATTTCATAGATCGAGTAGAACGAGCAGAAACAAGAAGAATTATTGCATAGAACAACTATAACGAGGTAGTAAGTGTACAATTATTTCACAGAAGACCAGTGTCACGAGGTATTCGGTGTTAGGAAAATTACAGAAGGACCACGCGGAATTGGAGAGTTTGGAAAACACCGATTTAGAGGAGCACGCGGGACGTTATTCAGAGCAGCTCCATTCTTCGAGCTCGGGACAAAGGCAGTCGATCGCTGTACTCCTTGGCATTCGGGGCGCAAGGACGCCCGCGCCATAGGCCATTGCACTTCCCCAACATCTGCACCTCGAACTTCAGGGTAACGACGGTGCATAAAACCCAGCCAAGAATTTCTCCCCCGGAAAGTTTGACCGAGAACGAAATTAAACTGCGCGGCTCGAGGAGCCGGATGCTGCTTAATTCAATCTTCGTAATGGATGTATCGCGGAAAATAATACACTCCGCGCCTCGCGAGTTCCGTCGTCACTGTGAGAAGCCGCCTTGGAAAAAACCTGCCGCGGTTTTATGCTGATTTAATCCGCGTCTCTGTGAAATTAGAAACGAAGGTGCTACGGTGGTGTAGTGGATAGAGGCTCAGACAGGCATGCGACAGATCCGGGTTTGAATCCCGCTCATCACCTCTGGTTTTTCTATGTGATACGTATACCATAGCTCTGGTGGTTCGGAATTCACCTTAAACAAGGTCCTGGGCCAAATGACCTTAGCAGTCGGTGCTGAAAAAATGAATTTAAAAGAAATACCTCTGGTTTTTCTATGTGATACGTATACCATAGCTCTGGTGGTTCGGAATTCACCTTAAACAAGGTCCTGGGCCAAATGACCTTAGCAGTCGGTGTCGAAAAAATGAATTTAAATAAAAAAAAATTAGAAACGAGGAGAGAAGAAAATCGAGGGAGAGCGCACGATGGTCAGAAGGAAGTGTGAGCGGATTGAAAAGCTCGTGGATTCCAGTGGCGCGAGAAAATCAACCTGGAAGGCATTAAGAGCGTACAGGGAGAATTGGGAATACTGGGAGAAATTTTTGAGGCGAGTTATTCGCGTCGATTCAGCCTCAACGCATTTCCCTTCCCGAATCCGGGCGACAAAAAATTTCACCCGATCGGCCTTCGACATACGGATTTATCGTGGCAACTTTTTCCCCATTATGATTCATGACCGAATACATTCGACTGGCCGTGAAAGCGCAAGCTCGTCCCCGATTTCTGGAGGAAGGTTCTTTCGCGGATTAAACAGGGGCCAGGCTGAATTTCGATGGAGAAAACGCCAGGTTCCTAATAAAGGAAGGTCGCGCGCCGCTGGCGAATTTCTAGAGGGCGAATAATGGAGGATATTCCGCGAGAAGCCGCTGGCAAATCCACGCGTGATGCAAATTTAAGGGATAGGAAATTAATAACTGTGGTTTTACTACTTTCAGGCGTTCTCGCGCGCAGGAATATTATTCTCGTGAACTGAATTCTTTATAAGGTAACATCCGGTTTTCTGATGGAGTATAGCAAGTAGAATTTTCGTTTAATTTAAGGAGATTTTCCCAAGGCATTGTAAAAACCAAAAGATAGTAAGATTAATGCATTTTTTTTTTCGTTTGAAATTATTAAGCATAGATTAGTGGAATATAAACAATCATAAGTTGAACTATAACAACTTGTACGCTAAATTTGGTTAAACGATAAGTTAAACGGTGGTCGAGCAAATTTGCTATCGTCGGTCGTAAAATTCATGAGAAACGATTAACGTAATATTCGATTAATCCGATAAACGCGCGATTATGCTTATAAGCCAATACGAAGCGTACAATAATTTCATTAATCGACGTTCCAATGGAACAGTGAGGTACGAAACGTCCGTGATACGAGATTAATGTTCGTCGCGAGGCAAATTAACGAATGGCCTCGAGCACCGGCCGATCGATGCGAAGCGTCAATTTATATGATAATGCTCGATGTAAAAATAAAGGAAACGCGTTTGATGTAAAGCAACGCCGAATTGGCAGCGGCTGCCCGATGAAACGTAACGAAATTTTCGATACTGTTGTAACAAACACGACGATCGAGATGGAATCCGCTTAATAATCGATGCGCGAAATACAGTCCCTCCAAAATTCCGATCATCCTCGAATTTAATACCTGACTCTCAAACTAAAACACGGAGCTACCTTCGATCAGATTCGAGTTCGATGAAAGGGTTTATAATAAGACACGCCTTAAAAAGTAGACAGGAAGCCTTCCTCTTGAAAGTCGCTATACAAACGATACCTTACCAGCAATTTTGTGAATCCAAAATCGATATATAACGAACACCATTTCGACATATTTGGTAGAGTTTACTGTTAACACTAGAACTACTAAACCAGTGAAAATGACTGGTCAGTCCTTTCTTTAAAAAATCGTAGTACCTTATAACGATGTCTTTTTTAGATTTTCCATGATTCTCATACAGTATTTAGATCATAATTTTGATGTACCAAAATTTCCTCTTACCCTCCCCCTTTTTTTTTTTAAAGATGTGGTGTTCTAAATATGCCCAGAAAGTGGCTGGTAATTCTAGTGTTAAAACAATAAAGAAACGATCAGCAACATTCTCCCAGAAGCCCCTGCTTATTTCCATTAAATTCCTCCTCAAAGGATCGGAGCTTCTTGGTTAAAAGCCGATAATCCGCGTGTAAAACAGGCTGTAACTCGGTCTGTGCGACATTCCAGCTGGCATCGAGCAGTTTGAAATCGGCCGAGCCCCGACATCGGTGCAATACCACGGTCGCAATGACAACCGTGTTACGCCGACCTCTCCTGCCAGGCCTGAACTTTACCGCTAACCCCATTTGTTATCAATCCTCGTTAATCTCAATTCCCCTCGTGGCGCCAATCCCGCCGTGTAACTTCGGTATGTCGATAGATTTATCGCGACGTCCCTCGTGCGAAAGCGCGCAGAACGAACCGCGCCACGTTGCATTCCTTTTGAGGTTGTTCTCCCTAACCGTGGAAGGTGTGTCCCTATTTCGCTTCCCCTCGATGTCTTCTTCGAGAATGTCCGACAGTGAGTGTATTTATACGAAGCCAAGCTAGGGTGGCTCCTTTCTCCGGTCTTCGACCATAAACCTCTTGAGACATGTCCAGAAGTGCGTGTATTTATGTATACTAAAGGGAAGACGGCTTTTTCCTCCGGTCTTCAATCCCGAAGCTCTCGAGGCATGTCCAGAAGTGCGTGTATTTATGTATATCGAAGCGAAGACGGGTTTTTCCTCTGGTCTTTAATCTCGAACCTCTCGAGGAGTGTCTGAAAGTTCACGCGGCTATCCTTGAAAATGCGATTGTACTTTTTATTATTGGAGGGATATTTGTTTTTCTTTGTTTTTGTGAGAGAGTAAGAGAGAGAGATAATTGGGATTTTAGATTTTTCCGTGCAAAGTGCTTTTTTCTCCTGCGTAGAGGTTTTTTGTGAAGGCGGAAGAGAGAAGGTTTAAGGAGAGCGTTTAATGCGAGGATGACACGATTCCCTGTTGTTGAGTAATTCGAATTAATAAGTAAATTAATTAGAAGCGCAATTACGAGGCTTGATTATATTTAAATAAACAATGGAGCGGCGCCTTGCTGCGCTGGAAATAGGCGCCCTCGCTTAATAATTGAAGCTCGCTTCGGGAACATCGCGATTCTGGACTTTCCTCATTTTTACTGCTGCAGAGTAGGTTTTTCAAGCCTTTTCGGTTTTCCTCTTCCTTTTTCGCTCTTGAGATATTTCGAACCGGCGATTATTGATATTCCATTATCTTCACCTGCAGTTGGCACGGATATTCTCCGCAAAGCGGAAACGGAATTTTACTTGAATTATTACAGTTTTTATTCGAATCTCTGCCGAATAGTTTCATAATAGTAGAATAGTCGGAACTATTTTTAAGCAAATCTGCGTGGAGAAGAAAAAATGTTGTAATAAGTGTATTGCGATTTATATCTCGACGCTGCTTTTTCCACGATTTCAGCAAAATTTATAGAGGACACAACCTGAAACGTTTTTACCCATTCCTCATGGTACGTTCTTGCCGCTGATCGAATGCAGATACTCGACAAGAAATGGATCTACGCCGCAGTGGAAAATGTATTTATTCCACCAAAGCAAACCGCATCGTTCAGAAATATCACGTGCCAGTTCTTTTATATGTACACAGCATATCAGCGCATAAATGCCATTATTATGCGGTCTCAGCAAAACTGACGCAGATGATGAAACGTTTTTCTTCGCCTTTGGCAAGACCTTTTCGGTGGAAAATCGATCTACGAGATACGAGCGTGAGGTATTTCGTCGCTCAACATAATAAGACTATAATCAGAAAAAAAAAAACACAATAAGTCCAACACAGAAATTCGCGCGCCCACTCAAACATTATTACCAAATCCATTACGTTAATTATATCATTGCCTGCACGTTCCAAGCATCAAAACAAACGTGAAGTCCGGATGCCAATTTCATAAAAATAATACCATCGTAATGATATAAAAATAATCGACCATTAAAGTGTACAAAAATATATCCATTCGAGCCGAACGTCGAATGTTCCTAGGAATGGGCCGCGAAACGCGCCCGTGCGACATATTCCCAGGGATTTTCTAACGAGGAGAAATGAAATTTCACGGCAACAACTCGCGCAAAGAGCAGCCGACACTCGGATCGTGGCTGATTGCGAATTTATTCGCGAGCCGTGAGGACGGCCCTGCGGACTTTACTCTAGCCGTGCAAACCCTCCATCGTGGGAACTAATACGGCAATAAAGTTCCTCACTGATATCCCACGCGATAAAAATTGCAAGGCGACGATAAAGCGTCTTCTGGTCGTTCCAAAAACGGCATTGCCTCTCGTTCGAGCCAACCCTGAGAATAATATCGCCACTTGGAGAAAAATCTCCCTCGAATCTTGGTGGTTTTATTTTATCGAAATTATTCATCGTCGTCCCGTAATTCCCCCGGCTTTTCCTCGGCGTCATTAGTCTGAGGCGGTGAGGAAGGAAAATAAAAAAAAAAAGAATACAAGGTGCGCGGTGCACGTCGATCGTCATTTGCTCTATCGATTGACTCTTTATCCGCTTTATCGCTCGTAACCTTCTCGCCCGCACACGCTCGCTTTTGATATTGCACGGAGCGAGGTACACACGCGTTGCATCGCGCAATTATTAAAATTGGCCCTCGATGGCGTCCCGGTACGGATATCTCTCGATTACAACGTATCGTTTATTATTTAACAGATCGCTCGGTTGAAATACAGTGTCGCGCTCGAAGTATAAGTGAATTGAGTGGATACTCGATTAACAATACCGTGGACGAACGAAATAAAGTAGCCGTGCAGAAATCGGATTTATGCGCGAAAATAGGAACGCTTGTTTTCGGTCGAGTTAATCGGTCTTTCTGTCGTATATTTGATCATCCTTTGTGCAGCCCTGGAGGTTCGAGTAGATGATATTAAGCAGATGTACGCAGCTTTGTTCCTCTATCCTGATACTCAACGTGATAATAATCCTCACATATCATATGTAGAACGATTCTGTCGGATCATTGATAATTCTACGTCCATCCAATCCGAGGAAAACGACAGCGAGGATCCCATTGTGAGCCAATCTCTTATGTATTCCAGCTTCTAACAGCCCCTGCGTTTTATACAAATTAATAAACGTGACTTAGTACTCCTCCTCTTCCTCCTCCAGTAAATGAACATAAGTGAAATCCTCGTTACATAGCTGCAATGTCACAATCCTCGACAAGACCACGATCCCTCTTGTGTATCACTCCATTCACTCGTATACCAATCAAACCTACTACTTATGTATTCGATTATTAATTTGATTGAAATTTTCATATACCGCGCAAAACAAATCGCACAAAGGAAGACTGCATAAAAACAGGCTTGAGTGTGCTGTACGTAAGCGAATTAATAAAACCTCGAGCAGTGGGCGTATTTACATTACTCTAGTAGCTTCGAATGCATCAACGATACGCGATACGAATGCAGCAATGGTGTCCCACCAGGATTATTCAGCCGGATAATTAGGAGGATCCCATTATCAGGCGGCATAAAGGAGACAGGGGCATCTTTGAGCCGCGAGAGGCTTCGCGCGATCCTCGTCAGAGATAGTTTATGCCTCCTTCCGTAAATATTCAGTATCCGCCGCGCCAGCGGCGACATATAAGCCCGTCATTAACGACGTTTGTACGCCGAGGTCGATATCGCGTACACTCTAATTACGCAAAGTGGCTTCATTAGAGGCGCATCTCTTTACGCTTCCGCCGGTTTTGTTCGCCTCAATTGCCCTTCCCTTTCCTTCCTACGGTCTCTTTGTGCCCGCCCCTGGCCTTACTTATTTCACGCCATAGGGAGTTACCTCTGATCAGCGCCGTTTCCAATCGGCGACGGCAGCTGCAACGATCTCCCGATTTAACGGAACGCATTCAGTGGGAATGTGCTTTGGCTTCGCCTCGTTTGAGCCTCTTTCAGCAGCGCTGAGCTTTGACCAATGCCCTGGAACGGCCTCGATCTCCCCAGGATCACGAATCTCGCCCTTCGATGCACACCTCGGATTATTTGGAGGACCTGGAAATAATCATGCGCATTCGAGCTCGTTAGCTGATCGTTTATCAAGGGCCTTGATGATTTAATATTTGTAAGGTGGTTATTGCTGAGAAGATTTAGTATTTGTCCTTCTGATAATTAGCTTTGAGGGTTTAAAGGTGTGTATTTCGTGGATTAAGGTAGTCGAGTACGAGTCATTGTGAAGGTGATATTTGTTGCTGGAAGAAAAGCTTATTTAAGCAGCTTGGAGAAATGTTTCTGCGATCTTTTGGGATAATTTCTGGGATACTTGTACTGCGTAAGGATTAGGGTTTGGAGAATGGTTGAGAAGGTTAAGGAGCGCTGTCGGGAGAAATTTCGGATTAATTTCGAATTATGAGATTATATATTTCACGAAGTTGACCTGATCTTAACGAGCTTTCATGCCCTGGAGCGAGAGGATTCTCCCTTTTTTCATGCATCTAGGGGTGATACAGAGTCGAGGCACTCGCGGTCGAAACTCAGGCAAGCTGCATTAAGTTCATTAACATTGAATAGAAAGAGCTATAGCGGAGGCGCGTTGCTTGAGTGGAGAAGCGATACATAGTTAAAATGTAAACCCAACCAGGCGCAGGAAAAAAGCTCGCCCACGCTTTGGTCCACGAAGTACACGCACAAAACCGTGCACTCGCAATGGGACTCGCGACGCAACGGACTTTGGCGCGAACATCCCTAGAAATCGAGAAAATAACCAGAATCACTCCTCCACATCACTTAAGTAAGATCGCGTAACAACGAGACAAGCATCTTAGAATAATTACTCGCTAAACCTACCTATCTAAATCATCCAAGAAAAATTAAGTAAGCTCGCGTAACAATAAAAAATCATCTTAGAATAATTACTCGCTAAATCTATCTATCTAAATCATCCAACAAAAAAGTACTCACAGCAGCGTTACGATATTCGAGTCGAACTTACAGCCCACTTCCACAATCTACAAAGAACAGAAGATTTCCCAAATCGCGCGAGTCGAGAACAAGTTGGTCTCGAGGTTGAAGTCAAGGAGGTCAACGTTTCCTCGCGAAGGAATATCGTCCGGTCACGCATGCAGCCGAGTGTCTCAGGGCGCGAGGAAAATTACGTTCCGCGGCACTGATCGGGGTACGGATTACACTTTTACGCGCCGCTTCGCACCGCGAGAAGCTCCCAGATACAATCAGATCGCTCCTGGGATCGATTCTCTCCGACTGTCGGTTGCGAACCTTCCTCGAGAGGAAGAAATCGATAGGATAATCGACCTAAGAAGGGGGCGCGCAGTGTCAGTCCCCCTGGAAACTGCAAAAGCATCCGATCCTCGCAGCAAGTCAGCCGCGCAGGGTAACGCGCAAGCTGGATTTCACTTATTCATGCCGCATTCTGGAAGGAAGGAAAGCTGGGCGAAGAATTTTTAAATTATGATAAATGAATCGGCCCAGTGGCGCAGAATCGATGCCCAAGGAGGCGGCCCTTGGAACGCGCCGGAAAGACCGATATCCGAGGAGGGACTTTAGGCCACGGCCACGGAAATATATTTATTCCTCGGGAGGAAATCGCATCGTTCAAAATACCATATGTCAAAGCCGCAATAACAGCGAGGCTCGATGGTCGTACCACGTCATCGATCCTCGATTTGGAGGAAACCCAGGAGGGCCGCGCGGTCTTAAGCGCGCGCCAGCCCTGTTATCGAGCCATCTCCTTTATTGCGATCGAACCTCCGTCGTCCGCCTTCATAAGGAACGATGACTGGGGGCTTAATGGAAAATATAATATGTTTCTTTCATATAGGAGAGTAGCTCTTTGTTTCTCTTTCTCCCTGTATTTTTTTTTGCTTTTACTGTAGTATAGTATCAGGTATCGTATGTCAATTCTATAATATCCGTCGCGGTGTGGAAAAGCGCGCGCCCCGTCCATCGATCGTTGCACGACAGGGATGGAGGATAGAAGCTAAGCGCTTCGTGGCTGTTTCCAATACCACTTGCTCGCTTCAGACGGAGTGCCAATGCTCTTTGCGGGCTGGAAATAAGTCCACGACCTGGTGGAGAACGCGTTTCGTGGGATGCAGAGGATGGGTTATTGGGAGGAGTACCCTTGTTGGCCTTACCTTAAGTACCCTACGGACAAATCGCGCGATTCAAATAAGAATTAATATAACGAAATAACGTAGCAAGTAATATAAGTGAATATAGCGATGCTCGAGAATGATCGTTTAAAATGCGAACCTGTGGAACAGTGTACTCGAAATATTTGAGAATTTCAACATTAATAGCCATTATATGGCACATTGCGGATACGTAGTTGCGCATGTATTATTCGTCGTAATGCGAATAATATATTTACAAACGCGTTACAACGTCCTGTCCCTACGGTTCGCCGTGCGAAAGGAGGAC
Organism: Ampulex compressa; assembly: GCA_038496175.1. Lineage (NCBI taxonomy): Eukaryota > Metazoa > Arthropoda > Insecta > Hymenoptera > Ampulicidae > Ampulex > Ampulex compressa. The sequence continues at coordinate 76,194 of JBCFXI010000706.1, forward strand.
AGTGCCGTGTTTCAAACGCTGTACGACAGTCGCACAATACAGGCGCGTATCTCGCGCTCGATCATTCCGCGATTTCGATCGCGAGCGAGAGGCGGACGGTCTTGGAGGCGTCGGGCCTGCTTCAATTTACGCGTTCTATTACGTCTCAGCAGGGCTGTAATGGAGAGCACTTGATTAATTAGCCGCTTCCAAAGACGCGGGCTTGTCAAAGACAGATCAAAACGGCGCGGGACAAAGGATGCAATTTCCAGGGACAAAGCCTGGGCCGTCTGAAGCACCGAGAGTGCGTCGAGGCTGTTCCACGTTGCACTCGATGCGCGTATTCCTCGCTGGTGCAACCGGAATGTGCATTATTAGGGTTGGCTGGGAGAAAGAAGTGTTTAATAATCGTCTAATATCTACGCGTGATTCGTGGTCTCAGCGAGTATCTTAGTCGGACATTATTTCTTAGTTCTCCAGCAGATTTCGTGGAGTTAGAATTGTATTTTTAGTCGATCAAATGGATTTTTTTTTCATGGAACCGTAATAATTTTGATCACTGGTGTAGCTCAAATAATTAAAAGGTTACTGAATTAGGAATCGAATTACAATCGATGTTAGATAATTTTCTAGGTATAAAAAGGCTTGGAAAAAATCGAATACTGGGGTAACTAGACCGCGACTTGTTTTTAAACTGACAACGAGCAAGGATATTAGGATTACTATATCTATAGATATCTGTGGTAAAATAATCTTTACAAATTAGATATATATATATATATATAAATAAATAAATAAAATATAAAATATATAAATATATAATGAAACTATTATCGACCGGTGAGACTCGAGGTTTGGTATAAAATTCGTCGTCGTACTTCTTAGCCCTCCATCAAATTCTCCATCGAACGCTCTACTCCCAAAACTCGATACTTTCTCTTCAAGACCTCGACAAACAACCAAAAGCTAGACCCATGTCTACGTACTGGTTTTATGTACCTAAACTCGTCGCCTTAATCCACGGCCGTGTTTAGGGATTTTCCCTTCTCCGTGCGGTTGATGGTAAAGTCAGGTAAATACCGCGGTTGAAAAATCTCGCGCACCACACATCTTAATGTAGTTCGTGGAATTTTGCAGCTCGGACAAATCCCGGATATTAATTATAGTCGACGATTATGAATGCCGTGTTTCGAAAGCGGATGCGGATGCCTCGTCAAAAATTCCTTTTCGGCCACCGCATTAAGCATACATCGCCATCGAATACAAATCAATAATATCCTTGCAAGCCGATTTGCTATGACGAACGGAATAATAGTTCGTATCCGCGCGGTATTACGGAGTATTCCTCGCTAATTCTCGAGCACTAAGAGAAGCGAATGGCCGATGTTTCGATATTCTATCGTTTCCAAAAGGGCCCAGGCAACTATTCCGGGAATAATCCTCGTTTTTCCGTAGACGTATCTCGCGTTTGCGATCGAGGTCCAAAAATATTGGTTGCCAGACGACACGTAGCATCCGAACACGACTGTATATTTTTCAAGACCTATCACTCCTGGCTGTCAGATGAATATCTCAAACAACTCTAAATTTAAATAAAAATTTCAAGACTTACCTATACATTTCTACATATACATTCTATTCAAACAACGATACAACAAAAACTACGCATAGAATACTATTGAATATTGATAAAACAGAAACTTCCCTTACACTATAAAGCCACCAAAGGCTCATCAGTATTTTCAAAAATTCCTCCAACGTTTAATCCCTTTGCTTTCCAAATGAAAAAATACTATCGAGCTCACATCCTCTCGAAATAATCAATGAACTCTCTACGCTCCAGGATATTTCATCCTCTTCCCTCCACAAGCTCTATACCCCAACTCGCATCGAGGTCGTATTAAAAAATACACTCTGATCGATAGGAAAAAAACTTGCCAAAGCCGCATTCCCGGTGGAAAGCAGTCGATCGGGGATAAAAAATCAGCGGAGAGTCGCTTCCTTTGGGCGCGCAGGATCGTTGCAGCGTGGTTATCATATGTATATATATATTCCAGCGCTGCTCGACGCGGGGAAACGAAAGGGTCGAGGGTCGGGCACTTGGCATAGGGCGAGCTGGAATTCCGGCCGGACTGTTCTCGACGGAAGGACGGCTGTGCACAGTGGCTGGGAGCGAGGAGAGCGGTTCATCGACACGTTCCAAGCCAACGTCGCGAGCACCGTGCATTTCGCTTCGTTAAATTCCGCAGAGCCCGCGCGCTTTTCGGGCCTCGTTAAGCCCGACATGCTGTCCTGGCAGGAAGGCGTATTAACTGTTTTGGCCCCGCGTAATTGCGTCACCCTTTGCGCGGCCGGACTTAATTTTGGCACAATTTCTGATAAGGCTTTGCACTTGGAATTCGCATTTTTCCGCTCGAGGCGTCCTTTTGCCGCCGAAATTCGTCCTTTTGGAGATGAAGTTTGCTTATCGAGGAATCGTGCTCGAAAGGGACTTTTTGCGGGAGAAGTGTCTTGGTTAATTCTGTAATACTCAACTTGTCGAAATGGTGTAAATTATGGATGAGTTGTTTGTTTAGAAAAATTGGTGTACTTTGTAAGAGGACAGGTTTTGAAAAAAAGGGGAGAGTTAAAGGAGATTTTAATGAATCAAAACGATAATTTAAATACTGCATGAAAATCATGGAAAATCTCAGAAAATACATCGTTTTAAAGTACTACGATTTTTTAAAGAAATGACTGATCGATCATTTTGACTGCTTTGGTAGTTCTAGTGTTAACACCCTTCTTCTTTGGGGATATACGTGGTGTACATAAATAATATATATCCAAACAGTAGCTGGTAGGTTTAGTGTTAACAACCATTTAGTCGGCGTGATCGATCCTTCTATTCCAACCATTCCTTTTTGAGATTCATAATTATCATTTGATAAACCTGTACTTAAATATTTCTATTGGAATAACAGCTTTATGTCGCATAATTTTATTTTCCAAGAGGGTGAATTTTAAGTGCGAAAGCGTGATTTCGGAGCGCTATACCCGCGTACGTATATATCCGGCTTAAGGCAAATTCATGTTAATGCGTTCCAAGCGGATTTGCCGAAAAATGCCAGCCTTTCAATTTCGCCACGATGTGCAAATTTACCAACGCCCCGTACAAATCAATTTCGTCACAGCGCGCCGAGCTTCTTGGCGATTTTTATTCCACCGAGTGTCCTCTGGCACGTCGAAAGCTCGAAGGAAGCTCAAAGGAGAATGAAAGCAATTAAGAAATAAGAAAATTAATATATTATTTCAATAAAGAAATTAAGAAAGAGAAGTCACAGGATCGAGACGCGAGCTCGATCGATACATTAACGTATTTACAGAATGAAGAAAGATTATAAAAAGAAAAAAAATTGCTCTACATCGAGTCCCCGAAAGCATATATTGAATAAACAGGGAAACTCTGCAACTTTGATATTCACGCGAGCGGAAAATTCCGTCCAACGTGTCGCTCAAATATCAAATGAAAGTATTACAAAATTCAACATCGTTTCAAAGGGCGTTTCCGTGAAGTTCGAAAGCTGAAAGCGTGGGCGCGGGTTCCGTTGGGCCGGCTCAATTAAAACCTCGTACCTACCGAGGGAGAAGGTCGGAACCTGCGATGAACGTTCTCATTTTTCCGTTCTCTTTTTCTCTTTTCTTTTTTTCACCCCGAGGAAGTTGCCATCGCTCTTTCCACTCGCGATCCGACGGATCGATGCGCCAATCTAACGTCGACTCGATTCCATTGGCCGATGTCTTTCCTGAGACGATTAGGATAACAATCCTGCGCGTAGACTGCGCAAGGTGGCCAATGTTTTGATTCTAGATAGGCGAAATTATCGTCCAACAAAGCCACGATCTCTGGATATTCGATCATGATATTAGCTGAGTGCAAAAGTTCGCGCGGAGTTTCAATAGACGGACTTAGGAGAAAGTCCGCACGAACTTTAGCACTCACCTAATAATTATGATGTACGATATTGATGTTCCTGAAGAAAGAAGGTTAGCGATAGAGTTTGCTTTCTTCCTTTAATTTATACATTTCTTACCTTTGAGAAATAAATGATTTGAAAGTAATTCAATTGTTCGAAGAGATAGTTGCGAAGTGTTGTCCTTGGCATCGAAATAAAAATATCACTTTTATCCTTTATCCATTATTATCCTCCGGGAAAAAATACTCCATTCAGTCGACAGTCCAAATTCCATGAGGCCGGATGAAGAATTAAAAATAAGCGTGCAGATACGCTCGCTGCGACCGCGAGAATCGTTTGCTTGTCATTATTTTTACCCAGCTATAATTAGAGTTTTTACCAGCGCGCAATTGGGACTGGCGAGACGTTTCGATGACCAATGGGGAATACCTGGAGGTTTCCGATCGCAGAAGTGTTCCGATCATCCTGGGCGCGTCGTTCCTCGACGTGTGTCCATGCGCGCACGTGGCGAACTCCTGACGCGCGTTGGTCGTTATACGATACGGCTTGATTTCTTTACGATCGATCGCGAGGGCCCAACGTTTCGTGCTCTATCCTAGCCAGTGCGATGGCATTCGAATCGCAAAATATCGCGCAAAGATGGAATCGTATTTATCCGACCTTATCGAGCGAAATACGACTTGCACGAGGCTGCAGGGAGCGAGTCGATGTTTGTAGAAATTTATGGGAATTCCTCTCCGCGCTTTTAAAGTATTCATTTCGATCGATCCGCGTGACGATCGGTCAGGTTGTAAGAAAGTCGAGTAACTTTCTAATGGAATATATGTTCGATGTTATAGGGCGCGATAAGGTTTTCCTGGATTTATATCGAATGGATCATCAGGATCGTTGGCTGGGACACACGAGGCAGTATAAAAGCCCCAATAACAATGCCGGCGCGACAAGTCGTAATCACGATGTCGCGTAATAGGGTGGGAAAAAAAAGAGGGCGGGACGAAATCATTCCTCTCCTCGACTTATTCTTTCAGAACGAGATTGCCCGTGGGGGAAATATAAGCAGCAGGCTACGTACAACGGATATCGCGAGGCGCACGAAAATCGCAGAGTTCAACGAAACGCTCGCTTTCTCCCAATTCGTTTATCTTTCCAAAATCCATCCGGTATCAAAATTCGATGTCTTATATCAACTAATACCAACTTCAATTTTAATCACCTTTCATTAACTCTGAAATTATTGAGCCACTCATCGGTGGTCAATAATTATATAATATAATGAAAATAATATAATGAAAGAAAATACTGTGCGAATAAACTACTTTCGAAGATCACTAATATATATATTGATAAGAAAAAACAGCAATAATAAACCGATAGCAACAATATTCCAGACCTACGCGCTCATGATTAAGGCACGAGTGTTCTCGTTTAAAGCGGACTATCGATCACCGGCGGCGAAATGGTCTCCGATAGCGGGGACAACTAAAGAAACGTCTCTAAACCATACCGAAGCGCGCATAATTGGGTCAGCCGTGCCGGCGACTCTGAATTATTTATATCCAGCAGAAGGGTAAGTTACTCAGACGGAGCTAAGTACTCGAAAAGTTATCTCGTTACCCCGCCGATCGATCATCGACCCGATCGCTCCTGGAGGCCGGGGCGATGGCAAAAATCAGAAAACCAATTACCCCGCGGATCGATGCGACCGAAGTAGTTGTGGAATCCACGAAGGGTAGGCGAATCGTCGCTCCGACTGCGGGCTTTATGATTATTGTATTACTTACGAAAATACACGAAGTCGAAGCAGACGCCCTGTATCGCGTATAGAAGCGAGGTCGATTCTCCTGTGCGGCGGCTGTGCGGCTCGTGGAATTGCTCGTTTGGGGAGGTCACTTGGCGGCTCGTGTCTCCGGTGTTGGGATCGAGAGGCGGTGAGGGTTTGGAAGGGACGAAGGTTACTGGAGATTGGTGAAGATATTCACATTGGTCGATGAGGAAGTTGTAGGATCATTATGAATTGTAAGAAGAATCGCCTGGTGGTTCGGAACCCACCTTGAACAGCAGGTCCTAATGACCTTAGCAGTCGGTGCCAACAAATTAATTTAAAAAAGAAGAAGGATCACTGTGGGTTTAATGTGAAATCTAGCAGTCAGAAGAGATGTCGATAGATCGATTCAGAGTCCGAGGTAAAGTCATGATAAATCTCAAACAATGCTGCTCTACGAGGTACAGTAATTTGTCTAAGAAGTCAGTGATCGTTTATTTCAACTTCTTCGGTGGATCTAATGTTAAATCTGTTATGGCGAGTGGAATTGGCTGTTTGGAGAGGTCAGTTGTCCGACTGTATTTATGGTTTCAAGATCGAGAGGCGATGAGCGTTTGAAAATAATTGGTGAAAGAAGGAGACTGATTTACATTGATCGATGAGGAGAAAAGGGTAGGTTTAAACACAGGCTTCTAAGCGGATTTGATTATTAAACGGCGATAAATCAATATCCCTCTGAGAGCAGAGGAGCCTCGCGGGATGCTCGAATGACGAACGACCCTCGACCGCCCACGTGCTCCAGGAATTCTTTATTTATTTATTTATCGTCGAAACGAGTTCGCCTGCATGTTCAACGAAGGCAGAAGCTCCGTCGGACTCTCTGCATGGTCCGCAAAATGAAAAGCACAAGCCCACCGGTGCACATATTGAATTGTGGTCGGGAACAATGTGCAATCTCGGGCATGCTGCGATTAAATCGCAGTGTATTTCACGCTCGAAAAAATCTTTGTGCACTTATTTATCGATCGGTTCAAGTTGCGTGGAAGTTCAATGCTCGATATTCCAAATCCCGGGATATAAACAAGCTCCACAGAGATCTCGACAATTTAGATTTGAAACCGATAAAAATCTACTAAGTAATCCTGTATTTGGATCTCGATGCAAATAAATATCCTCGATCCAAGCTACTCAAGATATTTATATTTCTTAAATAATCTATCGAGTACGCAGAGTTGAATATTCCAATATTATATTGAATAAGCTCGAATTTCAAGGGATTTCAAGCAATATAGAATAATATAGAACGATAAATATATTCTATATAATATATAAGATTCTACATTATTATTAAACACGAATAAGAAGTTTAGTAGTCCATATGTTTTTTTTTTTTCGAGAATTCACATTTATCCTCACAGTCCATCCACGATTTCGAGTTGATGAAATTGCGCGTCGACGCTTGTCCGGTCTAGTTAACGACGAACAGAAGGTTTTTTCTCAACAATACCGCGCAAAAGCCAGCTTGTTAGCGGCGCACGAGGAAGTGGGGAAGTAGGAAAGACGTTATGCAAGCTGGCTTTTTCCTGGATTAATACCACGCAATATTGCCGAAGGAGGTCCTACAGGGCTTTCGCTCATCTGCCCTTGATCCCAGACCCTGGAACATTAATCTCGAGCGCTGCCTCGACAACGCGATACGTCCGTTGGAAAAATACGATCGAAGCTTCACGGTTCGAAGCACAAGCCTCGATGGTAAAACGAATCAAAGCTTGCAACGCGCCTGTCGTGCAAAGCCAACGTAACTTGTTGCTTATTTCGTTAATCGACGTCATCGATTTGTAAAGCAAAACGATGAGTTTTAATTTTGACATTAAATTCGAAACATTCCTGTTCTTGATATAAATCGTCGACGATTCTTTATTATTTATCCGATCAATTACTTTTGTGCTTTAAAAGAAGTCCTCGCTGGTATTGAGTTTAATTTAGATTCGAGTGTTGCTCGTGAAATCAAATTCCACTTGTTTAATTCTATTACAGGCGTGGTCGATTCGAGGTTTTAATTCGGTCCATGCGAGCGATTTAGAGAGGAAGAGTCAGTTGCTGTAAGACCACGAGCGGAGATATTCCGATTGTATCGATGAACTTTGATCGATTTCGCGGAAATACCGGAAAACGGCCGCCTCCCACGTTTTCGCTTTTAACGGCGCCTCCGTCGAAGAGTCGGCGGATCCGCGGGTAAAAGTCATATGTCATAATGTTGCAAGTAGCGGTCACGTGGTAACGAGATCTATAAATCGTCCGAGAATAACTCGCGGAGAGCCACGGTGGTGTAGTGGATAGGAGCTCGGACTTCCACGCGGGAGACCCGGGTTCGAATCGCGCCCCCATCACCTTTGGTTTTTTCATGTGATGTGTATACCGTAGCTTTAGTAGATTTAAGCTCTCTTTACCTTGAATAGTAAGGTCCTAAGCTAAATCAACTTTAATAATCAGTACCATAAATTAATTGAAGAGAGAAATAATACTTGTATACTATCACCTCTGGAGAATTTTCCATGTGATTACTGTAATGGTGACACCGTAGCTCTGGTGATTCGAAAATTCGATTAGAGCCTACGCTCTAAAACAGTAGTAGGTTCTAGACCAAGTGACCTTAGCAGTCGGTGCTGGAAATAAATTTTAAAAAAATAACTGGCACCGCTTGGCGTTGCTGAGTCGACGGCCCTGGGAAATGCGTCCGAAAGAGCATCGTATTCCAATAACCCCTCTTCAGTGGGAACACAGGCCGAGATTCAAAGTTTGGCCACGTTTCAAGAGAACGATAAAGACACACGGCTGATCGGGAAAGCAGGAGGCCGGCTCGTGTTATTGGAAGACGTGGAGTTGTTTTTATTGTAATTGAAAATGGATGGCGGTGTGGATTTATGTTTGGATCAAAGTAGCTGCATGGCGATGTTCGAAGATGGATCGAAGTTCGTCGATCTTCGTGGCTTTTGGTCACGAGTAGAAAGTACGGAAAATTCACGCGAGATTTGAAAATTTCAAGAAAAAGAGTGCGCATGCGCCAGCAAAGCCGTGGAGGCCATTTACCTTATATGTTATTCTATGCATAACTCTATATGTATACTTTATGGATCAATAATGTTGACTATTTTCACTTGCAAATCTGTGCTCACTATCAAAATAATGTCTCGCCTGAATTTTGGGACACCCTATGATATAAGACAGAGCTATCGAATAAATATTAATCGTGAGTTTAAACGGCGGGTATGAAGGGATAGTATAAGAAGTGTGATCATAAAAGGCGACGATAAATAGGCTAATAATCGATAACCCGGGTACTAATGTACTCGTGATTAGGGAATAAAGGGAGGCTTCAAGTGGCCTATAAAGACCAGTGATCGATGATGGCACGTTGCAAGGGAGGTCAGTAACTCATTAATCTTCTAATTATGTATGCCAATGCGACTTGCTATGTGTAACGTAAACATGCCCGATACTTAAACCGCATTACCAAAGTGGACTTTGATGCTCAAGACCGTATAATCGGGGAGTTTACTAACCAGAAAATTGCCACGTGAAATTTCCACTCCATCGAATCCTCGCACACGATCCTGGCTTACACGGCTCCTGGCGCTCGGCCGTTGTTTTTGCGAAATTAACATAATTACACGGAACAGGAGTGGAGGCGACTTCTGAGAGGTCGGCATTTTCGTAAATGTTTCATCGCGCTCTGGCGTGTTTCGAGGCTCGCCACAGCCTCGCGTTTATTCGTGACCCGATAGGCTCCCTCCAGGCTGCACGGCTTATAAACCTGACAAGTTATTGAATATATTATATCGAGGAGATCGATATCCCGGCAATTTTGCTATTGACGTAAGGACATCGAGTTGAGCGCGGCTTGTCTATCTTGTACAATACTTCGACGCGCCAGTGACATTCCTTTTGACGACGCTTACTCGTACGTCAATCCGCCCTGGACGTGTCTCATCCGATGGTTCTTAACGTGGAACGACGTGCTGCACACGATCCTAGATTTGAAGTGCAACGAAAATTCTTTCGATCTTTATGTTATCCAAATGTTATTCTACAAACTCGCTGGTTTGAATCTTCATGTTAATTTCCAAGGCTTGAGATAGGCGATCTTTGGTACGAAACATCGGCCGTCGACAGACTCTGGAATATAACTCGAGGTTTATCAGGGTTTGTTTATCGGGTATAAGAGTTTATCAAAAGGAAGCGTGGATCTGAAAGGATATATGCATGCTCGTTCAACTGGATCAGAGCGAGCGGCACAAAGGCGATCGATGAATCAGCAGCTCGCTTAAATTATTCGAACTTCCACCTACCGACGGAGAACGTAATATACCTCGATGCAACGTTCTTTTCGAAAACGCGACGTACATTTTGGTTATTCCTGCGATACACTTTGCCCCGAAATAACTTTACTCGGGTTACATAGAAGAAGCGAATTGAATTTCTCAGTAATTCTATTTCAAGTGAATTTGAATTTCTCAGTTTATACACTTTTTCCACAACTGATCCTTGAAGGACCCGAAGACTATGGAGTGCTCGATTATCTCATCGGGTTTCCAGTCTCTTCTTATTATTGAATAAATTAAGTCAAGGCGCAAATTCTCCGGCATCCTTAAATGGGCGCGTTTCTTAAACGAGCCGTGCCATCGCCCATTTTTCTTCCTTGGCTGCGTTATAAAGAATTCCACTTGACCTGGCGCCTTGGACGAAAGGAGGGACGTAAATATTTGAGGGCAGCCGCGAAGCACTCACGAAATCCACGGCCAATGGCGATTCGGCCGCGGCGTCTCGTGGCTCCTAATGGGAAATTCCTGCCAAGTTTCGCCAGGAACAAGCGCAAGGCAGTTTAGGGTAGTCGCTGGCGTGGCTCGAAGGCAGGAAAGTCGACGCAGGAGGCCCTGAAACGTAACTCGATTGCCAGGCCTCGCGATCCGTTAAATTCGATCGGTGCCTCGCAAAATTTCGTCCATCAGGTCAGCCAGGTATTTTTTCCCGGATCATTAATTATAGATTCTTAATAAAAATCAGCTCTTAAAAAATCTTAATAACGGATTCTCGATGAAAAAAGGGAGCCATTTGAATCGCCCGCTTTGAAAAGCCTTGGTAACAGTTTCAATTTTAATTTAAAGATCCGTCACTCGTGAACTCCAAAATTATTGCTCACACGCGACAACTGCTCCAATAAGACCAGGTGGAGAAATAAAAGTGATACCTATACGAATAGTCCACTTGGTAAAACCACAACTAACGAGTATATCATTAATATAAATATATTTAAAATTTAATTATTTCACCCTTTCCCTAGATTTTATTCTCAATTTAAATATATTTCCATAAAACAAACGCCACGAGAAAACGCATACATTCCTTTATATATTCCTAGAATACAATAATTTATAGACAAGAATCAAGCTAGAAGCTGCAGTGAGTCTTTCTGCTGGACACAGAATCTCCGTTTATAACAACAATAGGATCGTCTTCTTTCTCGCTTCGTATTCTCCTTTACTTACACCTCGCGATCCTCGTCTCTCGCGCTCGGTGCGTCGACGTTTACAGAAATCCCTGTGAATAAATAAAGCGCTACTCAGCGCGGATCGCGGGAGATCCTAAGCAACGCACGGAAGACGGAGGATTGTTCGGAGGTCGAGACACCGAAGCCGGGGGAAGGAGGAGGCCTGGGAATAATTAAAAAGGAAGGGCGAGGGGGCGGAAAGGCGAGGAACGTCTGAGGGTTTCCCTCGTAAAAATACCCTCTGGATGGGCTTCTCGGTTGTAAGAACCGCCGGCTCAAGGGCGCCGGGAGGAGGAGAGGGAGGAGAGGAGAGGAAACGCGAAGAAGCGCAGCCAAGAAGCTGCGGGGAAAGGCAGGAATAAAAGTTTTGGCGGATTCGTTAAACGAGCCGCTTGCTTTTATTGGGAAACTTCGAGGATTCCAGGTGCTTCCCTCTCGTGTTCGAGGGATTCGAGGTTGGAGGTGGGCGCGAGAAGGATAAAAGAGGAGCGCGGAATTATTAACCCCATCGCCATGACGGATCTTTGCGTCAGCGCTCCGATAGTGGCTGGAGTTTCGCTGCTGCCGCCGGATATAACCGGCGTCTGCCAATGAAGCGTATATAGCGGATGCCGGATATAGTCGGCGCGTATCCTGGAAAAATTGCTGTACTTCGTGGAGAAGCATTTTTTCTTAGATTCTCCATGAATCTACCCCAGAGTGTCAATCGTTCCGTCGATAGCTCTTCTTAAATCCTCTTTTTGTTTAAGAATATAATATAAATATGATATATCCAGAAAGTAACTGGTAGGTTTGGTATTAAGACTTGGCATGCGCGTATACTTCGCGGCGGACTTAGGAGCGCAGCGGGTGTTTTTTCGCGAATCTCCCGGGACTTTGACCATTCGATAAAAGTATCTCGTTTATCTCAACGACACTTCTGGGAAGAAACAATACGAAACGTTGCCTAGCAACGCAAAAACCATGTATACAACGTCCATGGTATTTATACCATACTCGCCCTCTAGCGTAAATCTACTAAATACGTATTTTTACGTGACCCGCGCTCCAGTAACGGACCGCGAAAAACGTAAAAGTACGTTACCAACATGCCAAGTGTTAATAGAAAGGACGGAGGAATCGAATTCGAAGTCATTTTTAAATATTCCTCAATTTTTCCAGGTGGTATATCATATTATCACGTGTCTCGCGATATCGCTGGTTCTTGCTTTCTCTCCTCGTTTCCAAAAGTCGCGCGCAATGAAATTCCAGGGGCTCCTCCTTCGCAACTTTCCTCACTGCCTGGCTTTTGACGCGGTCTCGCGCAGTTTCGAAGGTCGACAGCTGCGCGAGAAGTCTTCATTGTCCACCCGGAAAACCCTTTCTTTCCGCCCCCGCGCTTCCTGCCAGCGACAAACCGTTTTTTCACCCAGCTCCCGCTTCGCACCTGTGCCGCCCCTCCCGGCGCATTCGCCGTATCGCGACAAAACGGCGCTCGCACCTTTGTCAGGGCGTTCCTCGTCGTCGTCCATGGGGCGAGGCGCTCCACTTTTGTCGCGCGACGTCGCCATTTGTCGCGAGGGAAGGCCGCGATGAGAGGCTTTGAAAAATTCCCGCGTGAAACCCCGACGGGCCTCGACTGCGAACTTCCTCGAGTGGATGCGTTTCAGGTTCTCGAGAGGAATGCATCCTAAGAAGCTCTGGAGGAGGAGGAGGACTTCGCTCGTGCATACGTGCTTCGATCACGCCAGGTTTTATCCCGTGTTTCTCGAGAACGGAGGGGGACTGTCCTCCTGAATACATTTTAACGCTATTCCTACCAGCCATTTTCCAGACAGATTTAAGTATACCAAATATATCCTTGCAGAAAAGGAGGACGAAGGAAAAGTGTCGATGGATTAATTTATCGATCCGTACGCTGCGAGAAAATCGTGAAAAATCTCAGAAACTCTGCGCCTCAAAGTTCAACGATTTTTCAAAGAAATCACTGACCGGTCTTTTGACCGCTCGTGGTAGGAATAGTGTTAAAACTCCTACTCGCCACTCTATTTCGCGTGTAAATTTGGGGAACAATCCGGAGGTTTGATAATCCTTCAGAATTGTTCGTGAGAGTTATTTGTGTGGATGAAAAGTGTGATGTAAGATAGTGGCCTAGGGGAGGAATGCGAGTATTTTTCGTAACATAAATGTATTCTCTCCTGCGCAGGCGCAGATTCGAATGTCCTCGCGGTGCTCCAATAACCACGAATTGTCCCGCACACAGTCACGCATACATGCGCGCGCATGTACGCGCACTTTCATACTCCATACGGCCTATGTCACTCGAAATTCCTATGCGCTTTACATACACAAAGACCGCATTCCTTGCGGATCATTTTCTCGCAGATTCTCCTACTCTTACATTACTTGGTGCAATCACAAATTGCACTTTGGATATTATGCGTATTCATTTAGCAATGCCTTCGAGTACGCGATGATAATAATATCCTTGATACCTCCTTAATAATAATATCCTCCTTGATAAAGTGCTCGTGGAGATCGGTGATACTCATCGATTTATTATCGTTTATTTATCTATGGCGGGAATTAATGTGCACTCGCGAAACATCCAGCGCGGGTCCAGTTCGCGGTTCAGGATCCGCGAGAAGTGCGAATCAGACGCAGCTGCACGCGCTTTTCGATCTGTTTGTTTGTTTAACGCTCTGGCACCGACCGCCTAAGCCATTAGCCGTAAAGCTCGTCTTTCGAACGACGTCGAGATCCACCGCTCCCCGGTTACGACCGGTCGTTATCGTTTATGCGACGTTTCTGGTAAGAAAACAAGGGCTCACGGGAATTGAAAGAATGCACTGTACGGCGAATTGCATTCCCCTGGCGGAGAATTTCTTCGACCGTCCAATTTCGTTCCTGGGATTGGATACACGATTACGGCGTTTTAAATCAAATTAATTGGAGAGAGAGAGAGAGAGAGGCATCGAGTATGTTAAAAAAAATATAACAACTTGATATTAGTTTACTTTTACACGAAGATCTTTTTTGCAAGAAAATTAAATTCCGACAAAAGACAATTGAGAGGTACTTGATCAGTAGGAGTAGATTATACGGATAATGCCACATGGTATCATTGGACTGGAAAACACCTTAAACACCAGCTCCCAAGCCAAATGACCTTACTGGTCAGTACCAAAAATCAGTAACAAAGAAAAGAAAAACAAAAAACTCCACTCAGTATCGTGTTCTCGCCTCTCTCGCGCGTGTCCAGTCGGTGCCGAGAAGCCCGCCGCGATGAAATCCGCGATTCTCCTTTTTCCTCGGTACGATCCAACGGGATTGATTTGCAATTGGCTATTCTGAATAGCAGGCCAGAGCCCCGGGCAGTCGAGTCGCACGCATAGGGAGACAGAGAGACAGGGAGGGAAACGGAGAGAAAGAGAGAAAGAGAAAGAGGGAGAGAGAAGGATAGAAAGAAGAAGAGAGATGGACGAGCGAAGCGGCCGCCCTCATCCTTTTTCCTCATCGATCCGAGGAGGCCTTGATTGGATTTAGCCCCGCCGATTGAGCCGGCCGCTTCATTACATTAATCCTATAGTCCGCGATCCGAGGATCGTGGCCACTTCGCGAAAGGGCTCCTCGTTATCGACCCCCCACCCACGGGACTCTGCGGCCGCCGGAGGATATTTGGAAAATCGCGTATGAGGCGGTCAATGCCGGGAGGGAGGAAGGTTCGGTTGTGAATGGTGATTGCGGTGTTTCGAGAGAGTCTTTTACTGTTGAGGCGAATAAACGTTTGCTTGTGAATGGCGATTGCGGAACTTGGCGGGAGCCTCTTAATGCTGAGACGAATAAAGGTTTTTAATGGTGATTGGAAGGTTTGAAGGTGGTCCCTTTGAAAGTGTGGAGGACGAGGGAAGTTTCTCTTGTGGATAGTGATTGTTAACTAGAGTTGTGAGCTCGAGACAAATTTGGGTGATTTATTGAGGAGTTTGTGAAAGACGATATGGGGATTTGGGCTTGAATATTAATCGGGATGTTGTAAATGGAGCCTTCAGTGGCGAGGGAGATAAAAGTTTGATATTTAAAGCGAAGGTTCGACTTGTGTATAGTTCTTTATTCTTCATCGGGATGGTTGGATCGCGAATAAAAATCATCCTGATATTTTACGAGCTCTGGCCAGGCAAGAGGAAAGTGAAGTATAATACACTATGGGGGAACAACAAATTTCATCCTGTCAGAAGCAAGTGGGATCTCGATAAAGTAATGCGCGCCACAAAGGAAATGGAAATTAATTTCACGCTCCGCCAGGGAGCCTGCGTTTTTAATCGAAACATAAGAGAGAGGCTTTAAGAGCTTCCAGGGAGATTTATGGATCGTCGAAAAGTTTCACTGGACCCAGCAAAAGGGTTGCTCGAAGATTTCTCGAACTCGCGCATACTTTTCCCAATCGCAAATTCGATTACTCCACGAAACATATGTCGCATTTTACCGAACATCAGTGTCACAGCTCGTGCACTCGAAATTCGCCCTTTTGCCTTTCAAATCGAACCTTTCGAAAATTCTTCATACCCCTCGAAGGACCTGAATTTGCGAGTGGGCGAATTTGAATTGCAGGAGGACGAATTTGATTTACAAAGCGAGCTGTGTAAAGCACGAATTTGGGGTACAAAATCCGTGGCTTAAGACACTGTTCCGATCCCAAAAAAAATAGACTCGATGAAATCGCGCGGTCAAGATCGTTTCCAAGGATACTCGGACCCGGCATTCGACACTATCGGAAGATAAGGCCTACACAGAACGAGAGAGAAAGAGAGAAAGAAAGCTAGATACGGTGAAAGGAAATAGGAAAAGTTACGATAGGTTCGATTCTCAGTTAAAATTAGAGACTGTCTTTGGTATTGACGTAAGTTCCTCATCGACCGTTTCACCCTTACCAACGATTGGCAAAGGCCTCGCGGATATAAAGGGCACGCTTGGTTCTTCGAACGAGATTTAATCGTGGCTTTGCTTCTGTCCGTGGAATAAAAAAAAAAGTTTGTTCTCCAAACGAGAGCCGCCCGAGCTTTTGCTTTTGTCGGCGGGGAAAAAAAGTTGGTCCATCGAGGACGATTAATCGGGGCGGAAGGGGCGAATAACTGCGAAGCTCGATGGCTCCGAAAGGCGTTCATTTGTCGCCAGCGGTGCATGATAAATCGCTTCCATGTCGCACAATTGATTTCGATTATCGCGTGCCGGCACGTTTAATGCGGGATTTAACGAGTCGAGAGCGGCCGAAAGTTTCCAGCTGGTGAACAGAGGCGCTGGAAGATCTCTCCCTCGAGATGAGAAGCGGAAGAATCTAAGCGAGCCGCGCGAGAATGTAAATCGCGATCGTAAATCGGCTGGAAATTGGAGTATATCGGCGCGAACGATTCGATCCGAATGAATCCTAAAAGCGCGCGATGATTAAAGCTTAACCGCCTTAGTTTTATTCGCCTCCACATTCTCCTCTGTCTTTCCACTCGTTCGCGTGGCCGATGATTCGATTGTTAAGGTATCCTTTCGAAAATCAAATATCAGAACTCTTCGCTCGGGTTACGCGCGGTTAATTAAATTTTGTTGATTACGTCGCGCACGATGCGGAGGCCACATCGAGAATCAATTTACGAGAATTCAATTTAAAATCGATCGCTCACGAGTATCGGTTTATTAATGGTGAATGATCGATTTAAAATGTAATTTTCGTATATGGCTTCTATTGCACGATATATATATTAGCTTTCTTTGGTTTTTTTTTTTTTTGCGAAATTCGAGGCTTCATCGTGGAAAACTGGTTATACATTTATGTATCGAAGTATTGGCCACTGCATAAGGAAAACCGTGCACGTAATATATCGAAAATAATTCTATTTCAATTTGGCTTTGCGTACGATCGACGCGTTCGAACAATCGACTATATCCCTGACGGACATAAAACGTCGGAGGTACAAAAAAGAGATGCTCTCCATCATCGAGAGGCTTCTTTGCAATCTGCGAGGCCATAAAATAGCGAAAGAGACGATTTTCTTTACAAAGAGTAAGACGATTATCCGATTCAGTCGTTTGAAAAGTAATGATATCAAGGCTAAAAATGTCATATATCGATATTATCGTATCAATCACATCATATCAGCCATATTATCATATCGAACTATTATCAAACATAACGAAATATCAAAAAATACACACATATACAGAGATCGAAGTTTCCAACAACATTATACATAATCCGGGACCTTTACACTCTCCACGAACTTCGCGACCAACACGAGAACTCCTTTAAACCTTACTTACTCTGGTTTTTCTATGTGATACATATACCGTAACTATAGTAGTTCGGAACCCACCTTAAACAGTAGATCCTAACCCGAATGAGTTCCCGAGGAAAAATGAATTAAAAAGAAGAAAAACCTTATTTATCCTCCTGGCTCCCAGTGGCGTCGCCAAGGAGCACCTGCAATCACTACATCCGCGTCATTCTAAGCGATCCATCCTCGACCAAAGGCGCCATCATAATCGGAATGACGCTCGTTCGATCCCAGCTGACGGCCCAAGGCCACGGGGTTAATCCTCGACCATCTAAATTCCAAAGGCGAATCCCGTGGTTTATACCAAATTAAGATCCTCCCTTCCTCCTCCCAGCTGGCCTTCCACAAAGTCGCGAAAAGGCGCAAAGTCCTCTCGACGTCGACGCGAACATTAGCCCCTCCGAGGGGGCGATTCTCGTATTTAAATCGTCCAGGGGAGGGTGAAGGGGGAGGAGAAAGCTGGAGGAGAAAGGAATGGCCGCGGGCAGGAGGTCGGTGGGGCGGAAAAACTAAATTCCTCGGAGGGAAAATGTAAACCGAGGGCAGAGAATTCCTCCGTCGTTGCAACGAGGATTAAAGTCCCTCCTTAAGGCCTCCCAGCTGGCGCTATATATCCATTTCCGCTTTCAAGTAGCCGAGGAAAAAACGGGGGCGTCTGTCGGACGAGAGGAGGAGGAGGAGGAGGAGGAGGAGGAGAAAGAAACCCCTTGGTGGTCAATGGGCATCGTCGTGATTCAGGCTCTCCGGACGACCCAGATTCCGACGAAAGACGTTCGTCTTCTTTGATCCCTTTAATTCTCGATAAACGTCCGCGGCAATCTTCGCGGACGATCGGTTCCTCCATTTTTCCGGGGATTTTCCGGCAGTCGGCTCTTGCGCGACTTCGAATTTCCAGGACGGAGCCGCGAAACCGCGCGAAATGTGTTTATGATTTTGCGTATTTTGTGTATTTCTGTTATCGTGCTTTCCGATTTTGTGTATTTTGTGTATTTATGTTATCGTGTTTTCTGATTAGGTGTATTTTATGTATCTCTGTTATTTGTGTATGCTGTTGTTACTTTATGTATTTATATTATATTACCTTGTGTTATTTTATATATCGTTATGGAGTCTGTCCGTATATTTTGACTTCTCGATCGTTCTATCCGCGAATAAAAATTGGTCATCGTTGTATCCGCTGTTTCGCCGTTTCATCCGAGCTTCGCGTCCTTTCGTTAATAATTCATTCTCTAACGTACGTCCTGGATGAATGCATAAACGATTCTATCCATGCATATAGACGGAATATACATTTTGGGTTGGCCGAAGTTAATTATACAATACCGAATAGAATGCTAGAGGGGGCATAGTGATGTGTATGATAGAGCTGCGCAACAGTCGTATAACGAAAACCGCGACGTCGTGAGTGAATAAGAATTTCGACTTGCATAAATACCTTCGATCCTGAAAGTACGTATAAAGTACCACGGATACGAGTAGAAGGAAGGCGAGACTTTCTCGTCGGATCGCGAGTGAAAAAGCGTATCTCCCCATCGCGAGGAGAATCGATTCTCGCGCGGTAGTAAAACGAGGATATTCGCCTTTCCGCGAAGGCGGCGCTGCGAATGGAGAAACCGTTTTTTACCCTCCATCGGCCGAATTACTTGTATCCGCGAATTACACAGCTTTCAAGACATTCGCTTGGATATGCCAAGTGAATTCTGCTTCGAACCGTCTTGAATATTATTCCTCATCACCTCAGAGACCTTATATAATTACTAAAGGACATACAGGGTGGGCCGTCTACTGGTTTGTTTTTAAATTATAGGATATGGCAAGACTGGTGTGACCGATTTGCTTGAAATTTGAGCAGCTGGTCGGTCTGAAAATTCTTGAACCGGAGACTCCAATCTTCGCGATAAAAAAAAATGTTGTTTTAAATATCGATGTAGACTCATTTTATAGCGTTTTTAAAAACAAACTTTTAAATGGCTCCACCTCTTTGTAAAAGTCTCCATCCATAACACCATCTCTTGCAAAAGTCTCCATCCACAACACCACTTCCTTGAAAAAGTCTCCATCCACAACACCACTTCCTTATAAAAGTCTCCATCCACAACACCACTTCCTTATAAAAGTCTCCATCCACAACACCACTTCCTTATAAAAGTTTCCATCCACAACACCACCTCCTTGAAAAAGTCTCCATCCACAACACCACCTTCTTGTAAAAGTCTCCTCCACAACACCCTTTCGAGAGAAACTTTGGTACGAAATTCCATAAGAGGCAAGCCGGGAAAGTGAAAAGCATTTGGCAATGGACATACGGCGCGCCATCGACGCTTACGTGGGCGGAAAATGCTCCTCTGACGCGTCTAGTGATCCGACGATGGAAACGCTATTGCAGCGCATAAAAGCCCCGCCGACGGTAGCGCGGCGAGGAGGCGGGGGGCCGTCTATTTTTATGCGCGGGCCCAGGATCCGGATGATAAAGCATTCTTGGAACTTTCATCCCTGTCCCTATTTATAGCTTTAGGAAAACGTCCAGGATCGTAAAGGCGGACGTTGCGCGTCGTACGTTTGCGCGGCCAGCCGACGGATATTACGTCGCGAAGAGGCACAATGTTGCGGCCAGGTTAAGAGGCTGGATACCGGAAGTCGAAAGGAGCGACGATCGACGAAGATTCGAGGGCAGCGGAGAGTGGAGATAAGGACGATGGCGCTGAGGAGAGCTCGACGTGCGAGCTCTTTGCTCCATTATTTTCAAGGCGTCGAGCGAATTTTTCTCGAGTTATTCATTGGTGAAAATTGGGAGTATGGTTTTGGTGTGTTAACACTATTGCCACCGTCCAATTTCCAGACATATTTAGATGTAATAAATAATCCTTAAATAAAAAAAGGACGAAGGAAAAATGTCGATATATCAATTTGTCTGATCCGTATACTGCGAGAAAATCCAAGATTTATTTCCAAGATTTTTTAAAGAAATAACTCGTGGTAGGAATAGCGTTAATCGACGTGATATGTAGAAATAAATGTATTTATTTTTTTATATATATATATATATATATATTTTTTATGTACAATTTATAACGAATAATTTTTATAATTTTATATTTGTAATTAATTATTTATTGCATTCTCAATGGTTACGTATGAATGAATTATATGTACTTTTTGTACTCTCATGGATATATTCATCAAACTTAAGGACATACGCGTATAGTCGTTATTGGAGTGGATTTTGAGCGATCGCGACAGCCTACGATGCCGAAGAGCGCCGATCGAAACTCGAGCAAGAAAGATCGTATACTGGAAGCAAAGGAATACACATTACACCGACATCATGGACGCGTATCCCACAGCGCCTCTCCTTTCCACCGCAATTTCTTCCGCCGTAACTCGCGCTTTTTCATTATATACAAGCTTATAAACTTCCAGGCGGCTAAACAGCTCCTCGACGATCCAAGAACCGCCCTCTTGATCCTCGCGGTCTCTCGTTTACTCAAGACACGCGCAAAATATTATTATTACAACTATTACTGCATTAACAGAGCAAACAAGCCTCCGGTATATATTGTACTAACAATTAAGCAAACAGAGAAAAAGACGATATACATAAAACACTCATAAAAACGATCAATAAAAAGAGAAAAGAACGAGGAAGATTACGAAACGTGCTTTAAACTGAGTAAAGACGAAAGGAATTCAATTTCCAGTCGAATAAACTCTACTTTTATTATCATCCATAAATTAATTGCCATCCGCAAACGCATCGAAGGCACTTACCAGCGCCATTTACCACTATTCCCACTACAACCGATCGGTGATTTCTTCGAAAAACCGTAGAACTTAGAGACGCGCTCATTTCTGAGATTTTTCATGATCTCCTCGCAGCCCACGAATCGATAAATCAATCTATCGACACTGTCCCTTCGTCCTCTCGTTCTTTAAGGATACATTCGGTACACCTAAATATATCTCGAAAATGGCTGGCGGGGGCAGCGTTAAAGGAGAACAGCTCGATAATTAAAACAAGCCAGGCTGGGCGTAACGAAATGCAGGAGGCGCATTCGTCTCGAAGGCAACAACGGCAGGGCTTTGCGGGAAACGAGATTTCATGGGCCATGGATTATGCGCCTTACGCGTTGCTCCCTAAGTACATTATTCAGCCGCCCGGACGTCCCAGGGAAGGCCTAATAGTATCTGGCAAAGCGCGACGCCGGCCTGCTTTCATCTTTTATTTCGTATCAAGCTCGAAAATGGCGCACAGCACTCGCTCGTTAGTAGGCGCCAACCATTCGTCACGGTCCGCGCGAGTACCGGGGCTTAAGTATTTAACCCATTCGCGATTTCCCCCGCGCCTTTTCTCCACGCTTGCTCTCTTCGCTTGGTCCTATGAAGGAATGAGCTGCGGGGCAAGGGAATGAATGAGGATCGATGAAACGATGCTTGGAGGAGGATATGATTTTACTGGGAATTGCTTTTGAATTATTTGTCTCGTCGCATGCGCTGCTCGTTTTGAATTGTATTATATTAGGTTGTTGTTGGAAAAGGTTCCTTCGCACTATGAGGAAGTAATAGAAGTACGATGTATTTGTTTTGCATTATTTTATTGTTTTATGTGTACAATTAGGAGACGATTAAAGGATGAGATTATATTTGAGAGATGAGGTTTCGTGTTTGCGTGAGTATTGATGGATCAAGCGGCAGATGTATAGGGTGGGTTCATTTAAAAGCTTGTTTTTAAGGAGGCTATAAAATGAGTCTACATGGATATTTAAAACGAAATTTTTTTTTATCGCGAAGGTTGGAGTCTCCGATTGAAGAATGAAAAGACCGACCAGCTGTTCAAATTTCGAGCAAATCTTGATGTTGCCATATCTTATAATTTAAAAACAAACCAGTAGATGGCTCAGCCTATAGATAGAGGAAGACGCTTTTGAACCTAGTATTTTATTATTTCAAAAAACACACTCTGAAAATATAATTCTGGTTGAACTCGGGGCTTCGAATGATGTTCGATGTTCTTACAGGAAACGGTTTGAAAGGTAAATTGGTGAGTGTGATTAATGGCGTATTTTTGGTGAGAATGGCGTAAGAGTGAATAAAGAGAGCTACGATGCAAAATTTACTTTTGACAAGGAGCACTGCAAATTTCCTTCGTCGATATTATCTCGAGGTCTTGGCTCCCAGACATTTTAACCGAATTTTCGTCATCCGACCGTCTACTTCGTTCAATCCTCGTATATACAACGAAGGCGATGACCGAAATTATTAACTGGAAAGCGACGCAGGAGTTTTGAAACGAGAATGCTAAATTTACCTCTCAAACTTTGGCTCGAGATCTTTCTTTCGTGATCCGCTTTAGCGCGATAAGGCTAATCAAATTTTCGTTATCCGACTCTTCACCGCCTTCGATCCATTCGCATAAAATGAGCATTATGAAAATTCCCCAGGCTCTGCCGCTACATTCAATTTCGAAATCCAGTTTTTTAAACGCGCTTCCCAGGCATCGGATTTAAGGACACTTGCTCGACGAGATAAAACTCGATACACAACTCCCTTCGCATCGCTCTTCCATACCCACGAAATTAACCTTACGAGGATTTCCTTAACTTCAAAGTCGAGTATGAAAACGAGCACTTTTCTTTTAAACCTTTTTTTTATACAAACTTTTTTCTTAACTTTTATCTCGAAATACATCCTCGATGAAGCTGATCAAATTTTTTGTTACTCAATTCCTTCGTATTATCAAGCAGCTTTTGGAACGATCAATAATATTTCTGACGATTCCTATTAACGATCCTTCATATTACGTTTCAATAACTGGGACAGCTTTTTCCTCAAGTTTCTCAAGCTCAAGAGTATAAACGAGCGTTCAGATTTGTTATCCAGATCGCAGTGGGAGTTCCTTGCCCCGGCAGGCTCTAATAAAATCTCCATCAGCAGCTGATTTCGTATCCTGGAGCCACCGCGATCCGAGGGAGCTCCAGACGTATTGCATTAGCGCAAAATCCAGGCTAGTCCTGGACATTAATTAGCCAATAAAGCCGATGCACGCTCGGTACATAGCGTATACCGACACGCGGATCGATTTCTCAGCGCGCGGCACATACGCGAGGGCTTGGTTATACTTCGTTGACGTATTACGCGTGTCGATACATTAGGTCCGCTCGATTATATATCGCCCCGCCCACTGAGACGTGGTGGAATTTACAAAGGAATCGGCTCAATTGAAAATCTATATTTATGCGAAACGAATCGGTGGGGCCTTTCTCCTTTCCTCGTACGCACGTGCGAGCCGAGCTCCGATCGACGCGATGCCCGGACTGCGAGGACGTTTATTTACGAAGATCGTCGCAGCCCCGATTGGCGATTTCGATCGTCGAATATGTGAATATTCTGTGGATTATGAGTGCGTGGACAGAGCGAAGTGTGTTTGGGCTGGAAGGCGACGAGAGGAGAGCGATAGAGACAGAGTGCGTGGCTTGGTTTTGGGTGACGAGTAGTTTGGAGGAATGCACGTGGCCGATGAGCGTGAGAACGTCTAGGAAGGAGAGAGTACAGAGTAAAGAATCAGAGTACAGAGTCAGAGTCAGAATAAAGAGTCAGAGTCAGAGTACAGAGAACAGAATAGAAAGCAGAGCAGAGTCAGTGTAGAGAAACATACTGTATAAACCATATCCTAGTAATAGTAATAAACTATCCATCTTTATCAACACAAGTCGCTAGCGGAAAAATACTTAACCCAACCATCCACCACACAGAAAATAAAAACCCTAATCAATCCCTACAAATATTCCTCTTTATCGGCACGGCATTATCGGCGCTCGATATCTTATTATCTATCGCTTCGAGACATCAAGCGACGATGCGCGCACAGATTCTTGCACCGTGCATCTCGAGATTGCGAAATTCGAGTAATCGCGGAAAGTAACGGGCGGGTAATTAGGGTGAATAATGAAAGGCGGTGGAAATGGCGGGGAAATTGCGATCGTATCGCGAGAGCGGGGAAACCGGAGGTGTCGATCGTATCTGGCGGAGAATGGAAATGTTCCATGGTCGTGGGAAGACACTTTATTGGGGAGGGAGAACGACGACGCGATGATTCGCGATGCCATCGAGAATGCCTTTGGAAAAAGGGGCCATATCGTTTGGCCGAAATGTCATCCGCGATGGTGGCGAATGATTTCGCGGCGAGGAATTATGATCCGCGAAGCAGAGGGAATTATTCCGCTACCCGATTGGGAAGGATACTCATCGATTTCTCGTCGACGATTCCGAATAGAGCCGCGGCGGTGGCTTCCCTTTTTTTTTTTTTTTTTCACGTCCGCCGATAACCGTCTCGACTCGGTTAATGGACTCGTAGACGCACGTGCATTACCGGCCTCGCATTTTAGACCGCGCTCGAAGAAATAGATAACGAACGATCGTATCGAGGCTCGTTTAACCGAGCGCGAAATCGATATCCCGCCTTCCTAATTTCGCGGCGTTACACTGGCCAATTCTAATAACGTGGAGGATACTCAGAATGTAAAATAAGCACGAGTACTACGGAAGAGATGAGAATTCCAATGGAAAATTCTAATCGAAAATTCTAATCAGATCAGACACAGTGTAAGTCCATTTAAAAAAAAATGAGGTACCACGTAATTTATGCTTAATTTAGCGTAAACTTTTTGTTTATAACTAGTTAGTATTTAATACCTTAAGACATACCAACGCTTTGTTCGATTTAATTTTGGCCGATAAAAGGAATTGCATAGCCATCGATTATGAAAGTGGTGTAAGTCTAGTTTCGATAGACAAGTGGTAAGATCAGTAGCGACTGCTTTTTACATTTGTACAATATATAAGTGGAAACATTGCCACACCTGGTAATATTAACCGATATTTTTCGATCGACAAATATGCCAACTTTTAATTTTCTCGAAAACGAGAGAAAATGGACTTACACCACTTTCAAAATAAACAGTCTATACAGTTAGATACATCGATATACCTCTCCTAGGGTGTCCTCTTCCTTCGATAGACACTCATCGATATATCCAGTCGTGATAATAGTCCTCAGTCCCAGAATTAAAAATGCTCTACCCTCTGAACTCACATTCCAGAGCTTATGCTACGAACGTACGTTGCAAAGTGTCTTCCTTTTTTAGCTCCATCGACCATCGCGGTAATCCACTTGTATTTCGCGGGAGTCCGGCTAAAGTGGGAAAACTGGTTAAGTGGATTACGCGAATAATCAGCCGGATGCCGGCTTTATATAGCCCGGGATTTTAAATCGGCTCGACACTTCGAACGCCGCGCCACGGGAAATACAATTTGGGGTGGCGTGCCACTTATCATTAAGCGATGTCAGTTCGCTTGCGTCAGGCCACTTCGATCGTTATTTAAAGACTTCGCGAGCTCGCTCGAAATAACGGGACGTGAGTGACGTCGTGTGAGAGACCCGGAATCGTCGAGCCCCTCGAAAGGGCCTTTATCTCGATGGGCGCCCGGGCACAAAATCGCGGACGCGACGAAAAGACCCTTCGCCTTAATCTACAACGTCCGATCGATCCATCCAGAGTCTTTATATTCTGAATTGCAAAGCGATTTAGCACGGATGATATTGGGTGTGGAGAGAAAGAGTTTTCCCAAAATCGAGGCTTTGTCGTGAAAAACAAAAGAACTGGTTGTACGCTTAACCAGTTAAGTGCGTTCGACGTGTATACACGTCGTTGCTTGCTTTTCATTCCGCACCTTGTGAGCATTTTTTCAAACTAAATTCCATTGTTAAGTGGTTAAGATTCGAAGTATCGTCCGTCGTTGGACCTGGCGGAAGCGAAGTTGTAGACTCGACAGTATCCGCTGTTCTCTAAGAGCGACGTGTTTCGCCAGAAGCGAAGGATCCGATAATCGCCGTCCACCTGGGAAATATACTTAAAATCTCAGCCAGCGGCCGTTAAGTATTTATGCCGATGAGAAACTCGACGAGGCTGTACACCTCCTCCTCCTCCTCTCGCCCTTCTTCTTCTCCTGGAATATTACAAAGATCCGCCGAATTATTTACGAGCATCGATCCGCGAGCAATCGAGTCGCTCCCGCTGGTTCTTACATTAAGTTCCCGCGGAACTCTCCTTGGGAAACACTCCGGAACTTTTCCCGATAACCTTCTCGCGCAAAATGGAGGACACGGCCGCTCCCTTAATTAGCGGTGGACTCCGCATTTCCGGCGGAAAAATAGGAAAGACGGTTCGACGATTTACGCGGATACCGGTATTCCGCGATGTTAACGCGCGGTGAACAGTTTTTCTTCCCTTTTTCGTTAGTATTTGGGATCGACCGTTAGGGTAATTTAGTCTAGAATCTATCGTTGAACGCTGAATGTTTAACAGATACGTCGAATTTGAAAAAGAATACTCCAATAGGAAACTTCAAATTTCCACTCATTCTTTCTATTCCCTAAATATGTATCATATGATATACCAAATATGATGTACAACTCGAGTTATATTTTGTTTTGCTCGAAAAACACTTTTTGCGGACAAAACACCGTGTCGTATTTTATCCAGAAAACAGTACTAAGTGACTTTTATTTAAGTAATGTACCAATGCTGTACAAACCAGGAATATTTGACTTATATCACGAATACTCGATGCGTATCGATTCTAGCCAGGGATTCATTATCCAAGCCGGAATATCCGAGGGAAAATAAGATTCGCTCTGCGGTTCGTCGATTGCCTCCGATAGTAACGTGTTGCGAGCACTTTATCGACCACCGAACCGCATCGTCGGGAGACAGTTGTGGTTCTTTTCTTTACGAACCACTCCAGGAACATCGTGGGGGAGGTGAATAAGAGCTCGAAGCCGATGACGAAGGGGGATACGAATCGCCGGTTTCGCAGTAATGGTCGCAGGGGCATCGAGCGGATCGTCCAGGAAGTCGCGCTGTAAGTGGCGCTGGAAGAATCGACGACGAATCTCCTTCGAATTTTTCCTCCTTTAAGACCGAAGGACACGTGGCATAGAAATTGATTCTTGTATCAAAAAAAAAATCAGCGCATCGCGAAGTGTCTTTGTTGTCTTGTCTTGAAATATAGATTATATGATAAATTATTTTGCAACGCGACTGGATGATAAATTCATTCTGCGCGCAAGACGAGAATTGAGGTGTAAGCGTAGTAAAAATGAGGATAGAAATCGATTTTTCCACGATGGGCGAGAATGATTCGAGCGATGGATCGGTGCTTCGAGCAAATGTCGGTTTGTCGAAGCGGTGATTAGAAATATTGCTGGGGAATTTTTTTCGCGAATCAAACTACAGGTGGAAGGTGGAAGCGCGGTGATTAAAGGGCCGCGAATCGCAGCTTTTGTATTTCCGCCCGCGGGATTGAAAGCCGCGCGGCAATGGCAATTAAATTTCGAACAATGAATCGGTATTTCAGAATGTGCCTTTCAAATTTGAGTCGATCGAAGCGATCGTCGCGAGAATTGGCCTGCGAGCTTGTTTCGCGACCGAGGCGGAAGTGGAAACGTAAACACGGTGATTAGGAGATCCCGAATAGCCAGTTTCCTGGCAATGGCCATAAAGGGGAAGCAGTGCCTCCTGTTTTTCTTAAAATTGCGCTCCGCCAGCTTCCCAACAAAAACATCTTGCCACCGCGTATAAAACGTCGAGAAGCGTGGATTCCGGGCTCGTATTTTCGGTCGCAATAGGGTGCAATGCAAACGGCCCTCGTATTTTTGGTTGTAATGGCTCGCAGTGAAAACGACACCGAAAACGATAGCCTTTTATTTCGCAGCTCGCACGGAAAAGTTTGTACAACACTTTACAGACCGATGGTCGCCTCTCTATTTATTCTGCGGACGCCACACCTACCTGAGCCTCTTGCTTCAAATATCTCCAACGCCGAACGATGTTTCCTTCGAACGAAAAATCATCCCGCATTGGACGAATTATATAGAAATTTATATTTATAATATATATATATATTGAACACTATTCTTACTAGCCATTTTCCAGATAGATTTAAGTATATTAAATATATACCTAAAGAAAAAGAGGACGAAGGAAAAATGTCGATAGATTAATTTATCGATCCGTACGCTGCGAGAAAATCATGAAAAATCCCAGAAGCGACCGCGCCTCAAAGTTCTACGATTTTTCAAAGAAAACACTGACCGCTCGTTTGATCGCTCATGGTAAAAATAATGTTAATAGAAATAAACGAATTATATAGATATTTAATCGATCCATGAGCTTATTCATTCCATAGACATTTCGACAAAGACATGGAAAAATAGACATATATATACATAGACGAATGGATAAAAAAATAGGTAGAAAAAACAAGGCTAAAAGGGAGAAAAGGGAGTCAGGAACGAAAAATTCTTCGGCACGCTTTGGAATTAATTCACGATTGCCTCCAACGGTTCCAATTAGGGCCATCGCCGCGGCTCGTCCTTGAAATTACGTTTGAGGAGGAGGAGCGCGGGTTGTAATAGGGCTTATAACAGGCCCTTGGCCGGCAGGATTTCGTTCGTAGCCGCGATGTACACAATGGCAGCGGACATGAGTTCAAGATCGGGCGTAGGAGTCGAGTGCTGTTCGCCTGTGTCAAGATTGCAGCCCCTAGTGGAGGAATTTCTGGTTCTTCGCGCCAGGAGGGGCACTCGTGGCCTTACTCCATCGTCCTCTTACACGTTTCCGGCCCCTCGGCCGCCACCTCGTTGCCACAATTTCCGCGAAACGCGCCAGAGAAGGGGCTTTGAGCATGCGATGGCGGAGTAAGAAGCACGCCGTTCTGCTCTGCGAAGAATAGACGCCTTCCCTTTGCTCGCGCGCTGTGGATCGAGACGAATAAAGAGAGCCTGCCACTCTTCTCTCTCTCTCTCTCTCTCTCCTTTCGTGATATTCCCTCATGATTATGTGGGGATTGATTAGGATTTTATTTTTTATGCGGATGGTTAGGTTCATTTTTACGCCAGCAACTTGTGCTGATAATGATCGAGAGCTTATTACTATTACTAGGATGTGGTTTATAGAATATGTTTCTCTGGACTAATTCTGTTCTGATTTCTATTCTGTTTTCTGTACTCTGACTCTGTACTCCGACTCTTTACTCTATACTCTGACTCTGACTCTGTACTCTGTGACTCTCTTTACACTACTACTCTCTGTGACTCTTCGTTCTCGACTGCTCTATATACTCTTTTATATTATATATTGATCATTGGTTGTATCGCGCGCGGAACTCGTGTATAGCTTTTTGTATAATTCCTCGAAGAATACATTTTCCTTGAGGATCAACATTCAGCTTAACGTCGCGAAATATCGTTTGTCTCGCGGATAAAAGAGGTCCAGGCTTTTCTCGTGGCCTGGATCTCGCGTTTTCCCCTGTTTCCTCTAAGTAAATGCAGTTTTCCAGGAACGACAAGAAAACGTCGTAGCGCAATTGTACTAACAAGAGGCGTACTTTTATTAAAATGCTGGGTAAATTTGTATACTTTTCGCTCGACGTGTTCGAAGTATATAAACCGTCTTAAGAAGATAGCACGATGATCAACACCAAATCTACCAGCCACTTTGTGGACATATTCGTGTATAATATACATATCCTCAAATAAAAGTGCTGTTAAAAAGAAATGAATCATGGAAAATCTCAAAAACGCCCGACTCACGAAATATAATCATTTTTTTAAGCAATATATTTTTAATTAAATATAATTAAAATTGTTTTCTTATAAGTAACTTTCACCGCTTCGATAGGTTTAGCATTAATGCTTCTCCTTGTAATTCTTACAACTCCCTCGCGAGAATTTTCCCCGACTCGATAAACGAACAGAGAAGAATAATCGCGTAAGACAATTCTCCTTAACCCGACTCCCTGGAAATACAAGCGACTTGCCTTGCGAAAGGGAGAAAATGAAAGGGAGGATTCGAGGGATGGAACATGAATAAAGCAGCCACGCACTAATGAGCGTTGGCACGGGCATAAGCAAGAAATTTCCGGGTAAGGATGCATGAATAATAATAGCTCCCCCGGTGGCGTTTGACGAATTCACGTGGCCCGCATCGGAGGAAGCGGGCGGCGGGACTAATTGGGCCTCGAACTCATCGAGGATTGGAGCGAAAAAATACGGGAACGAGATTCGGGTTACTTTTGTAGCCTCGCCCTCGAATTTTTGCCCCCGATATTCGCTTCTCCTCGATTTCCAAGGGGGGAGCTCTTTTCCTCGCCCCCTCTCCCTCCTTGATTCTTCCGATTCGCGCTTTGAGAGGGCCGCCCCTTTGTTCCCGCGCTTTGTCGCGGTTTGCTCTGGAAACGCGGAAGTCTGGGTGTTATCGTGCCGCCTGGAGGACGAATTTGGAATTGGGGAAGGCGATGGGGTTCGAACGAGTCGGTGCATAATGATTATTATATTCTGGCGGACGAATGACTTCCACTGTGATTAAGCTTGATACGTGTAAAGCTTCTTTATTCGACCTTTGGTTTATTATAATTTGTAGCAATTGACACGGATAAGCAGCGTAGCGATGTGACGAGGAAAGCTTGAAATCACGGGAAGTATCGAAGGAAAATTCCAGGGATTATACGCTGGAGTTAAAGCGGAGCTTCCTTAAACGAATATACGTCCGCTGGCTCTCTGATCTTCCAGCGATAGGGCTATTCGGTTCGGGTCTTATTCCTAAGGTGGATTTCTCGCTGCGTATCGACGTACGTACGTACCAAGTAGAAGAACCCCGGGGCCAATGAAAGTTCGTACCCTTTGCAGCTTCTCAGGAATTAGTTTCCTCTTTCGTGATCGTTTGGAATCCACCTTAAGTCATTGTCTGATTTTCCTTCAATTTCGTAAATACATATGTGTGTGTGTTTATGTGTGCGTGCGTGCGTGCGTGTATTGATGACATTTTTTTTATATAATTATAATTAAAAATATAAATTCATAATTTACGCTCATAATAATATTAAATATTTCTCCTAGACATTGGCAAGCGATATATATAAAAAAAATATTTTAATCGATCATTGGCGAAAGTTATAAATTTTATTTCTATGATTATATGTACCTCTATGCGTGGTCTCGTATTCAAACGTAATTAATAATGCAGAAGGATAGAGGAAAAACGCATAAACCTCGCTAGTGATTAAAATATCATCGAAAATTAACGAATAGCCCAACCCCGACAAGGCGTCTTTGACACCCCTGACTTTTCGTCGATCCTCAAATCGCGGAGGAGTCCCCGAAACTTTCGAAGGGCCTTCGCGGGCTTCCTTAGTCCGGAGCGAATTACGAAGCGATCGAAGCGGAAGGCGCATCGTAGATAAGACATGACAAAGCGCCGCGAGCGGCTGAGGGAGGGGCGGGGCTCTTTATTGGCCCTCCATATCGCTTAATTTAATTAATGACCACTGCACAGGAACAGATTTCCGCCGCGCGGCTTATTATATGGCCTGCACCGGGTTTAACGAGGATCCATTGATCTCCATGAAGCTAATTACCGCTGCTCTGTGCAAGCAGCCTCGATGTACCTATTGGTAGTGGCGGATAAGAATAATCGATCGGTTAGTATCCTGAATTATCCGCCGCGACGTCTTAAATCGCGTCGTTCCATCGGCCAGAAAATCGGAGGATGATCGATCGAGGTTCGGGCGTGAAATTCAGGGATATTTGTTAACTCTTTCTTGGATGATTAATGCTTCGGTATTTTATATCGATACATTAATAGGTCCTTTATGATCAACGAAGCATGGAACATTGACGGTTAAAGATATTGATACGAAATTCCTATTTCGTCGCTTTGCTTTAATAATTTCACTTTTGAAAATTTTGCCTCTACTTTCTTTGTATATCATTGCACATCACTTTAAGCTGCTTAAGTATATACTATTAAGTATATCTTTTTCTTTGTAACATATTCACACCGCGATTTGATTTCTAATATTATTTGGAAGACAAAGATAATTAAGATTCAGGCGAGAAGGAAGGGATTCGACGGTTCAATCCAGGAACACCAATATGAGGCAATTTATGGAGCGATGTAATGTCCAAAGTGGTGGGCATGTTTCTGTCCGATGCTAATAGACACCGAATATGCCTATCCATCTTAAGCTCCAGGGATATCCTCCTTGGTATCAAACTCGAGTTCTTGCCGAAACTTGGTAGCGTATCTGGTACCGATTTATTCACTAGCGTATCTATTAGCGGTATTTGGGAGCGTATATATCAGAGGTTTATTACACAGACGTGCTTAAGCCGCAGACGTAACCCACCCCATTGCGCGATATCTAGAGTAAACGACCTCGTTTCTTCGGATCTAATCTAGCGTGGAAACGATGATGCATTAGCAGCAGAGTATACGTACCGTACCATAGTTC
Source organism: Ampulex compressa (assembly GCA_038496175.1). NCBI lineage: Eukaryota > Metazoa > Arthropoda > Insecta > Hymenoptera > Ampulicidae > Ampulex > Ampulex compressa. The sequence continues at coordinate 109,086 of JBCFXI010000706.1, forward strand.
ATTTACTCGACCTGCGTTGGTCTTGCTTCCATTTAATATTCAACCCAGAATTGAAGTCGTGGTATATAATATTTCGCATTAGAAAAAGAATACTCCTTAAAATTCACTCGTGCACATTCTCTTCATCCTCCAAGTATTCATCCAGCTATCAGATCTCGAACGATGTTTCCTTGTGCTTATAAAATCCTTTTTAAAGTATACGCACCATATTGTATTTTCCTCTAGAAAACAGTACTGAATTGCACCTCAATTATATACCAACATTTTGGAGGAACGGATTTTATTATCGGCATTGATTAAACCGCATCAAGCGCGATTATTACCTAGTTAACCCAAAGCGAGTTGACGCGCTGTTATACACCGATAACTGTGTCGGGTTCGAGTAAATTGTGCATCGATCGGGATCGATCGTGAATCAGGATTCATACCCCGATAGGGACGTTGGGCGAGAGAATCCATGGAGCAGGGAGGGTATTTCGAAGGGGCCAGAGCGGATAAGCGGAAACTGACGGGCCGCTCTTTGATCGTGGCGCTTCAATTGGATCGCTTGATTAACCAAAACGCGGTAAACCGAGGCGGCACAGCCCGGAAATTCGAGATGTCCGATGGGGAAAATCCCAAGGGAATGTTGGCCTGACTTAGATCCTCGGATCGGGGATCCTTCATATCGATGCTCGCCAAGACCGCTGCCGCAACTATTATTCAATTCGCGGAGCAAGAAGATCAGGAGCATCGTGTCGTATTTTCTTTATGTTCATAGACATCCTCAAAGTTGCCTCGTGATTATATATTTATATACATTTATGTGCACAATTATGGCATAAAAATCGTGAGTATCGAAACGTAAAATCGCGAGCAAGGAAAATGTGCGGTTGAATACGTTTATCTGTATCGCGATTGTTCGTAGTGAAATTATTTCACATCCCTTTATTTAACGTGTCGCTGGCCGTGGTCGATATAAAAGCAAATTTTATCGCGCAATTGCATCGCGATGATTAATGCGCGCGTACGTACGATTTGAACGTGAACCTTTAAATCCTGTTTATCAAGGGCAATGATCGTTCAGAGGGATTAAAACATTCGTGGAAGATTACATAAGCGAGGAAGTGGAAGTCAGGAGAAAATATGAATAATTCCTCGATCGTGTATCTTCCGCTATTCGAACTCAACATCTCCGGATATCCAGGATCCGAGCATCGCCAGGTACGAACTACTGCGAGTTACTGAGTGCAAACGACGGGTGGATTTTGAGAAAATCCACGTACGCTGTTCGCGAATAAGAAACGAGCTCAAAGCGTGCCTTTCTCGCCTCGCATCCGTTCCTCCTTGACGCGCCACTGTCCCAATTCCCATGCAGGCCTCCAAGAATACTCGAGCGCAATGTCCGAGCAATGCCAAACGAGTGCCTCTTTGCAATTCATTTTTCGCGGTTTAATAATTCGTCAATCCCACCTGGCTTCCTTTGTACTTGAAATCGAATCGTTTCAAATCATTCTCGAGTCCAAATACGTATCTTGAAGGATCAAACTGGCCTTGAGCTCCCGGAGAAGAAATTTGTCAACCTCTAATTTTCATACCAACAATACATATACAATCCCAAGGACATTGATTCTCGATCAAAGTGCAATTATCAAGATCTAATCATCAAGATCAGTATCCTCAAGCTCTAAATTATGATACTACTTCCACCATATAAATTCGCCTTAATTTCCAAACCAAAATATCCCGCAGTTCATACATCATCTCCGTGACGTCGATCATTAAGTATTACAATAATCATCTAAATATCCATCCTTCAAGATCCTCGACGAATGACTCGCCCGCCACGTCGTATCAACATCGGTCGACATCCTCCCGCGTATAATTGTTCCATAGCCGTCAACTGTAATCAACAATGGGCCAGGCACGCGTGTTCGATGGCTGCCAGCCACAGTCCACAATTGACCGCATGTTACACATTCGGTGGCTGTCAATCATGGCTCGACGACTGGTCGCAAGTTAGGCGTTTGCTGGCCATAATTTCGATCGCCTGGCCATTCCCTCCACCAATTTCGATCTCTCTCTCTCTCTCTCTCTCTCTCTCTCTCTGCTGGAGGAGAGGACTGAGAGAGCCTCTGGGCGCTTCGGACTGGAATCAATGGTCGATGTTCGATCCGCCAGCCGGGCATATTCATCGGGGGATTCCTTCGTTGTTCCTCGTTCGTTATTCCAGCGCAATTTATCGCATTGTCGGGCCTCGACGTGTCCGTGAGGAGTCACGAACTCGGCCGCGCCGAGAATAGCCCGCGAGAAAAATCCTCTGACCTCCTTCAGGGCCGGCCGTGGAATCGGTGGCGCATAAACTTCCCGATCCGCGGGAAACTTCGTTAACCGGACGGTCTAATGAGTACGCCTAACTCGTGCTTCGCACGCTCCTTTCTCCTTCCAGGATTTTGGGACGAGAAGCTGGAGGAAAGGAAATTCCACTTTTTCCCGGTAGAAGAAAATCGTCTTTTTCTTTTTTCGCGGGGTGCCTTCGTGTTATACGATTTTGAGGAAGACAGGAGGATGGAAGAAGGGTGTTTCTTTGGAATATCTCCTCGCGACCTCGCTCGAAGTTTTTTAATGACAAGTAGATTCTCGTGGTCATAGGGAGGGTGTCCATGTGCATTTTTAATTCCTCATCTAGTCTTATCATCTTGTATAATATAAAGAGCAGTCGATGTAATTGAATGTCGAAGCTCCATAAGGCGGGATAGAAAATTAAAAATAAGCGCTATATGACTACAGGAATCGTTTATCGTCTCTCTTTCTTCGATCTTCTTTTTGTACTCTCTAGCGACGCTGTTAAAGAAAACGCATTCCTTCCTATACATTTTTTATACGATACTGAGAGGACAGAATTGAAGAAAAAATCCGCCTTCTTTCTTCACACGGTTTATTACCTTCGACAACAAAGAATCGAAAGTCTCTCTTCCTCGATAGCGTCGTCCGAAAATCGTGTCCAGAATTGAACGAGCCGTGCTTCCCCGAGGAGCTGCGGTTGGCTAATTGGACCTAATTCGATTTACACTCGTCGGAGTCAGGTAATAAAGGGCCGATAATGCCCGAGACGTGTCATATTCCACGAAATGGGAGACGAGGCCGGCCATTAAGGCGACGAACTCCTCCCTTAATACCGGATACGTTTACCTTGGCCGATGTCGTATACCTGCCAATGAAAAGGAGGATTGGACAGCGAGTGGGCTGATATTGCGATGGAGGAGGAGGAGGAGGAGGAGGAGGAGGAGGAGAGATAAGGCCAAAACATCGTAAAGCAAGCTCAGGATTAGCGGTTGGCGAACTCTCTCTCCTTCAGCAAGGCCGAGAAATACGAGGCCGGTTTATAAAGTTTAAAAGAGCTTTGCGCTCAAGCCCGAAATACGCAGGTCCGCAACAAGCTGCAGCCGATGGTCGTTGGTAATCCCAGAAAAAGGGAATGCAAAGCGCGATGTGTACTCTAATAATACAACCTCGAGGTCTGGCTAACGAATTTATAAACTTGTTTTCCGGAGGCTGGCGACGAATAATGGAAATTATGCCACGATACGGTATTCGCTCTATACTTCATAAGCGAACGCTGTGAGATATTTTAACGAGCTAAAGCTGCGATCGAGGATCGAGATCTATGTGGTTTGCTGTGATGAACGTGCATTAATTTTGAGAGACGAGCCATTGGGTTTCTTCCAGTTGCATCGTGTTTTAACCACGTGTTATAAGACCAATCCTGAGAGGTTTAAAAAAAGCTCTGTAGCCTTTTTATTTATGGACATGCGCGATGTACCTAAATATGTCTGGAAAGCGACAGGTAGGTTCAGTGTTTTAATTAAATCACTGCAAAGAGGAAATAAAATTCCACGATAGTACGAGCTTCAAATTCGAAGCTTTCGGATTTCTATTACAATATTTCCTTTCAAATCCAGATTCGATAGTACCAGCTTCAAGTTCGAAACTTTCGGATTTCCATTAGAGTATTCCCTTCCAAATGCGCGATGCCCGATTTTCAAAAGCTTTGATCTCGACGGAGGATCGGAGGTATTCCAGACGATAGGACTGTGCGCGTGCATTGGACAACCCTCGCGCTTCCGGCCAGCGGCGATATCTCGAACGTGGAAGGCTCTTTATGGCCGGACCAAGATTAGATAGCGGCCGCGCGACGTCGTTCATGGAGTTTCCTCGCTCTCTCCCTTTTCTGCCACCTCGATGGGGTCAATCGTTGGCGAAGGGTTTTCCACGAAGGAAGTAAAGGAAAATCGATTCGATTTTCTCCAACAATCGCGACCGTCTATGCACGGCCACGCCATGCTCGCGTTTATACATCCTTGATTTATAATTTCGTTATGAATCGGTTGGTTAATATATGAAATATGCTGTTATTATATACGTGATTCGGGCTAATAATTTTTAAGGATAAAAGGCAAAGTGGAATTGAACTAACGAATATGCGCCATTATCACGATTATAGTACGCTGTGCTTTAAACTATTTTGCCGCTCAAGACAAATTCTCGTACAGAACGATACTTTTAGACAAATTGCTCGATTAAGTGTGTAGACATTTTTTAAACACGCTGTGAATTACTGAGAATTCATTTTGTATTTAGGATATTAAGTTGGTGTAAGGAAAGCCGCCAGTCAAATGGCGACCGATGAAGGAACTTTAAGCGAGTAAATCAAGAGACTTGGTATAACCCCAAGGACGCTTAAGGGCGGTTTCCAAGCGAAGAGATTGCGGCTCGCGTATCGCGTGGAAGAATCTAGAGGTGATGGATGGGACAGGGAGGCATGTCCACGTACGTGTCTTCCATTCATCGCGCCACCATAACCACATTTGTATAGCGTTCGGCGCATTACAAGGCGAATTATGCCGCGACAAATTCTATGGGGAATAAGTGACCCGGTATATTCACTCGTGGCTGTCGAAGCGTGACGTATGGCTACCAGGGGGATATAGTGAACCGGTATAAGCGGTGTATAGAATTATCATAATACCTGAAACGTAATTATATCATGTGTACAACTGTGCTTCCACCCTGGTAAACGATGGATAATACTTTGAATCATGAATCTATAATTGGTATCTTTACAATAAAACTTTGAATAAGGAAAAAAACCAGCAGGAATAAAATTCTCCATATATTAATACGAAGAAAATGATTTCCAGTAGTTTTGGTCGATAATCAGAGCGACGATGTTCACTGGAAGTCAATAATAGGCGGTTTTCGAGGAACAGTCTTTTTTTTTAGAACCATTATGGCACGATAAATAGAGCTTTTCCAAAGAGAACACATTAAGATAACATCCGATGAGATTAAAATCCCTTCGCTGATTGGACACTTATCCTAACCAGTATAATCATACCGATTCCTGCTGGAGATCAAATTAGAAAAAGACATCGTGTCTTTATGCTGCACTTAGTTATGCAGGGGGTCGTTTGTACTTATATATCCGCCAGACCGTAAACCCGGAACATTCATAAAATTCAGATCCTCCGCTACGATGACGAGCCGCTGCCCGGTTAAAAGCGCCATAAACCGACGTCGCACCAGCGAGTCGAGCTGCGCGAGAATACTGCATGATTATCGTAAGCGAATATTAAAAAATATATTGCCTTCCGTTCCGCGGCGCGGAGCATTATTGTGCAATATTTCCGCGCACCTTCGTCCGCCATCGCGCCCTTCCGAGCCGCGATTTTATTGCTCGCCAGCTCGTAACTCATTTCGCGCTTGTAATAATCCGAATAACGATAATCAGAGCGATTTGTAGGCGGAGCACTTGGCGCGAGTTGCCTGTCGGGATTTCTACGTTGTTGCGCCTCGAAGATTTACGGTCCCGACTGTGCGAGGAATTTTCCCGGAGGCATTTGGAGAGCACTGCTCTCCTCGTGGCAGAAGAGTGCGCGTAGAGCCAATAGAACAGTGGTGAGAGCAGCGGTGAAGCCGCCGACCAATGGCGAGGCGGTCGAAATTTCTAACCTTCGAGCAGTTCCTCTTATCGGAAACAATGCTCGGTCTTTCGAGCTTGAATTTCTCAGCCAACCCTTTCGAAGAATGCGCGCGAATTTGACAAGCGACTTCTCTCCGCAATACTCTTTTTCACATCGCTTAAATCGCAAAGCCTCGTAGCGACTCGCGAGATGAATCCTGGATTCGACGCTTGCGTCATTAATCAAAAATAAATCCGAATCGCGGCCCGCGCGCCATTTATAGAAGTTGCACTGCGGACGGTTTGAGAGGGTTTTTTGGGGAGGGAGAAAAAAAGTGGCTTTAAAACACGCTCGCGCTTTTATCCGCCACCCTTTTTTTCAGGCTTTCTCCAAACGTCCTTCCAGTCTTATTCATCCTCGTCCTGACACGATTCTTCTCTCCTATCGTATATCTTTATCACGCCGCTTTCACTCCCCCCCCCCCCTTGTCCTCCGCTTCTTTTTCCCCCGGTACATAATAAAGTGCGAGAATAAATCTTTCCCTTTATCTCTTTAATCTCCGCGCTCTTCATTAAGCGCTGCTCTCTCTCTCTCTCTTCTTTCGCTCTCTCTCCAGCCTCTCCGCGTCTTACACACTGTATCGCTCTGTTCTCCAAAGATCGCTCAGCGGCCGCATCGCTGCTCTTACGCACTGGCTACGCCTATTTATAATCCATTCTCGCCACTCTCGACCTCTCCACCCGTCTTTCGCCCGCTCATTCGTCTTGCCGCTAATTGCGCTCTCGATGTCTACACGCGAAGGTTCTGTCGCGCGCTCTGCAATCAGGTAGCTCTGTTAATACACAATCGTATCGTAATCACGATGAAAACTGAAACCAAAGTGCTGGAAAGAACCACGAATTACTTTCACGAAAGATAATAATGATTACAGTACTACAAATGGAGAATTCTTAGAGAAGAGTGTTTTCCCGCTGTTTTCTTACATTTCGTCCACGTTTTTAAGGAAATACAAGATTGTTCTTTATATAATTACATTCTCCTTTCTTCTATTCTCACTTAAAAACCAAGACCAAAATACAGAAAGGAACTACGAATTACTTTCACGAAAAGTAGTAATAACGACGATAGTACTAGAAAAAGAAAATTCTTACAGTTCTTCCCGCTGCTTCTCCACGCTTCGTCCACCTTTCTAGAGGAACGCCGCACCATCGTGGAGGATCGCGATTGGAAGTGGAATTGCGTTATGCGTTCTACGGAAATATCCGTTTGTCATACGAGCAGCGATCGCGTGAAGGTCCTGGCGGGGGAGGTAAGGCGGGTCTTAACGAGGTTAACGCGAGGACGAGCCCGTTTCCCCGGGGCTTAGGCGCGCCAACTTATGGGAAATATTTCGATGCTCGTCGTTGGGCCCGCGTTTAAAAAAGGATCAGCCGCGGATTAATTAGAAGCCGTTCTCATTAAACTCCGCGCCGCGCGCCACCGAATCGATAGTGCGACCTGACTAAATCACTTCATACCGGGACGCTTCCGAACGTGAACGCACCGCTGCAAATGGGAACAGCGAGGCTACGCCTCGCGAAAGACTCCGCTGGATAAACTCGTAGTCAATTCCACGAGCATGGATGAATTTAGATTTTTTCGCGGTCCACAGGATTTATCGTACAAAGAACGGATCGTGAATATATATAAACAAACACTAAACCTGTAGCTAAACTGAAATAAATATTGTGGAGACAATTGGACGGATATATTTGATTCATCCTCTTACTGTCCTCTCCTTTAATACTATTAATTACAATATTATATTATATTGGGTTGTTCGGAAAGTCATTTCGTTTTTTGGGGAACATGAAAGACAGTTTTCGTATAATGAATAAATATTTTATTAAATTATATATTGGCCATTCTGGTCCAACAC